>BGPT01000204.1:525125-572284 GCA_003297045.1 Symbiodinium sp. clade C Y103
GGCATTCTATCTGGCATATCTTCTGACATTCTTCCTGGCATTCTATCTGGCATATCTTCTGACATTCTTTCTGGCATTCTATCTGGCATATCTTCTGACTTTCCTTCTGGCATTCTATCTGGCATATCTTCTGACATTCTTCCTGGCATTCTATCTGGCATATCTTCTGACATTCTTCCTGGCATTCTATCTGGCATATCTTCTGACATTCTTTCTGGCATTCTATCTGGCATATCTTCTGACATTCTTTCTGGCATTCTATCTAACATTCTATCTGGCATCTCGTCTGGCATTCTTTCTGGCATTTATACGGGTTGAAGTCCGGCAGTGCCCACTGCGACCTGGCGCTCGCGACTGAAGTCCGGCAGTGCCCACTGCGATCTGGCGGTCGCGGCTAAAGTCCGGCAGCGCCCTCTGCGATCTGGCAGTCGCGGCTAAAGTCCGGCAGTGCCCACTGCGATCTGGCAGTCGCGATTGAAGTCCGGCAGTGCCCACTGCCATCTGGCAGTCGCGGCTGAAGTCCGGCAGTGCCCAGTGCCATCTGGAGGTGGCAGGCATTCTTTCTGACATTCTATCTGACTTTTTTTCTGGCATTCTATCTGACATTCTTTCTGGCATTCTATCTGGCATTCTATTTGGCATTCTATCTGGCATTCTATCTGGCATTCATATGTCAGATAGAATGTCAGAGCATATGTCAGAGAAAATGTCAGATAGAATGCTGAGAGGAAGAGGAGGAGAGGACAACTCTGCTGAAATCTAGAGACCTTCGGTCTCTAGATTTCATCAGAGTTGTCCTCTCCTCCTCTTCCCTGCCAAAAAGTTTTGCCGGAAAGAATGTCAAAATCTGTATCACACTCATGGTGGGATCACTCGAAGCCAAGTAATTTTTCTCCCTGCAGGAGGTTTGCTCCAGCGCTGTCACCAGAGCGGCAGTCAGAGAAACAATGTCAATGGAATCTGGGTATGCTATGTCGGCGAACCATCTATCCTGTTCGGGACAATTGATTTTACACGCAGATGCTTTTACACACAGTGCAGCCTTTACACACAGGAGTGTTTACACAGCGAAACTCTTACGCAGAGATACTTTCGCCCACGGAAGCCTTGACACACAGAGGCTTTTGCACACAGCAGCTCTTGCACAGAGACACTTGTACACACACACACAAATGCTTTTACACAGAGAAACCTTTATATACAGAAGCTTTCACACACAGATGCCTTGACACACTGATGCTTCTACACAAAGACGCTTTTCCTCACAGAAGCTCTTGCACACACAAACGCCTTTACACACAGAAGCTATTCTTAGATAGAACCTCTGAGTAGCAGCAGATCGCACAGCTCCTGCCAAGTGACTCTGAGAACCCATAGCACCACTCGGCGTGGGTGCCGGCCACCTGCAACGGGCAAGAACTTTTGGGCCAACTCGTCTCAACACCGTTGTTGAACACATCTGTCACACCTCCACTCCTGTGTGGAACAATCCACACAGGCCCGAAAGGACCTGCAGCACAGGACGATTTTGAAGTGACAGCCTAACTGATCAATGTGTCCAATGAACATCATGGTTTGACAATCTATACATATTGATCTATACAACATTTGAATGTGCAGGACATCCAACTCTTTCAGTTCAAAATTATCCAGTTTAGTATGTTAATACAGGATTGGAAAGCACTCTGGGCGTATGATTCGAAAGCAATGGGGGTGAGGGTGCCCCAAAATTGGAACCGCATACTGATCCTCTGACGTCCTCTTGGAAACGGCCATTGCTTGGAGCCGGTCCCCATGAATAGCTGCGCCTCGTTGATCTTCTGTATTGAAGATTCTTGCGGCCGGAGATCTACAGTAACCCCAGAGATCCGAGGGGAGGGGGGGCCAAGCCGAGTTTCAGACCCTGCCAGAAACAACCATGCTGTATTTTCTATAGTGGCGAAAATAATCGTGGTGCTTGGGGTGCCAGCCATCTGTTGAACTCAGCAGGTGCCTGTGACACATCCTAGACATGTAGGAGGATGCGGAAGCCTCCAGCCTGACACTTCAAGAGGAGACAACACGTCTCAAGTGCTGCGCCTGCCACGAAAAATGCAACTCATCTTTTAAAAACGACGCGAAAGCATTGCGCCTGCCACACAAAAAGATTTTCGACGCATCATGGAACACGTTGACATGTCACGAAGTGCCACGCCTGCCACGCGAAGCGAGGTTTCGACACGTTTGAAACCTCCAAAAATGACCTCCTTTGCAGCTTCCCCCATAGGCACGGCCATAGCGACCTACTGCGACCACTTGCGGACGGTTGCAGACGGTTGCGAACGGTTGCGGACGGTTGCGCAACGTCTGGCGAACACACCCTCAACCCCCAAACCCCCAGAGTGAAGCGGGAACCCTTGCTACGCGTTCGGGAAAAACCGCAATTTTTTATCAACTGGTCACTGCTCTCGCCAAGGCGCTCCACCATGGTTGATGGCATAGGGCAGCTGTGCCACAGTGCCAATCTGCAGGAGGCACAGGGACGCCATGAGGATTTCCCCTATGGAATTGGGTGATTTTCTGATGATATCATTAAATAATCAGGAATATAGTGGGAAAAGCGGGGGATTCTTGATGGCCATTCTTGATGGCACGAGCAACTATGGGAATTTGAATGTATTTGTATACCGCAAGTTTTGGAGTCAAACATCACAAGAACACAAAGGAGCCGACCACGCCGACGAAACTTTGTTGGAAACGTCATCTACAAACCCTCATTCTGCCATTTACATTGCCATATCTTGGATCAATTTTGTGGAAAACCTCCCAACATCCCAATGATTTCTTCACCGGAGCGGACCAGGAGCACTTCGGAAACAGCCACGATGAGAACACCTGGAGTCGGAGTGTGGTCATGAGCCGTAGCTTGTTGGATTCCACATAAATAGCATGGCAGGTTGCATCCATTTGTTCCAGTCATTCAGAAACCATCTAACTTAGTTTAATTTGTATAATTTCCTGTTTATTCCCATTTATGAATGTATTACAAGTTCATATGCCATCATTCATCATCATTCCCAAACTTCATAACCCAACCCATGCAGCCACTACCGCCCAGTGACGCAGTAGGACACTTTGAAGGGCCCGGTGCACCACATGGCTGAACATCACAAAGGTCAAGAGGGCCTCAGGGGTCAGATCCGTGGCACCCAGCATGTAGAAAACATGAGGATTTCGTCAGCAAGAATTGGACATTCACTAGCAAAGAATGGGGTGAACTGTAAAAACTAGGGTTTACCTGGCAAACATTGGGATTTTAGCCAGCAAAAAAGAGGGGTTTTACATTCAACCAGCAAGAATTGGGTCTACCTGAGATGTTACCTCGCAAGCATCTGGGACTTCTCCATCGGTCTTGCTGTCGGCCACTCGGCGATCCCACCATGACAATTCCAACTCAACCCATGATCATCATGATCATTCTGATTCTTTGGGCAAACTTATTTTTGGGATTGACACATGAGTTGATCACTTCCACCCATTTATTCACTTGATTCCGCAGTAAAAACTTGCTGATTGACGAAACAAAAACCAACGGACCGGGCTTCCAGACATTGCTCATCACTGCGGTGACCTCGGCTGTGATGTAGGGCTGACAGCAGAGAAGTGCGACCTTTTTGTCCGCTGGCGTTTTCCACACCCCAAAGATTTCCCCCAAACATTCGCATTTCATAACCCGTATAAAGTCAGCGACAAGGGTCTCAGCTGCCCAGCACCACCTCCGCACCACCTGCCCCGTCCCTCTGCGATGTTTCGGACCGTGGTGGAGAAGACATGCTTCTGCAGGGTCAGGTGAGCGAAGCAAGCCAAGGTGTACCTCTCAGCGGATAAAGGAAGATCATCCCATCCCCAAGCAAAAATGGTGTTTCATGGTGATTTAGTCATTTTTTTTGGGGTTAAACCATGTTTAGAGCCAGTATCAAATACTCCCTAATTGGGTCCCTCAAAGGAATTAATCCAACACTGAACCACTGATTTGTTTGGGGACATTTAATATGGCAGGAATGGGAGTACAAGAGTTTCATGGGAAACATCCCAAAACCATTTGGAGACTTCCATATTTTGCAGGACTGTCAATGTGAAACATTTGGAAATCTGGACTTGGATGGGCATTGGAATACTTCCTCAAATTCTCCGTTCGAAGCTTCTGCTTCTCAAGGGATAGTTTACAAAAGTTTCGGCAGCCCAAACTTAAAACAATTAGAAATATAGTGGTTTCAAATTTGGATATTTAGAAACCAAAAATACAAATACTTGACTATATCTCAGAATATTGTGGTTGGTATGCTAGTAATAGTTGACTATATCCCAATATACATGCCACTACTCATTTAACCAAATAAAGTGGTTGACAGTATTTACTAGTATTTGATAGTATTTAATAGTCCACTTAGAATGGTTGATAGTATTTAGTGTCTCAGCTCCTCTCTTCTGTGGCTTTTCCCATCTTGCCTTTTTCATCTGTCCATATTGTCGGAAGTTTGTTTGATCTAAACTTCCTTCGAATAGTCAACTAATACCAACTATTAAAAACAACAATACAACTAGTATCAAACCATTAGTTGGTGCTGACTAATGCTTTAAATCACCTCATAACCACAGGCCACGGCACATGCAGCAGGTCAGGCCGTAGATCACCATCACCTAGCCAATAGCTGCAAGGTGAACCACCACCCTGAAGCCCAAGAAAGACACGGAAAATCTTGATGTAATGTAGTTCTATATAGTTCTATATAGCTCTATATAGTTCTGTATGGTTCAATGTTTTTTGATCCATTATGACAAATATCACAATACGATGCTCGTGTAAAGATCACAAGAACTGTGAATGTCTTCCCACTACACCATTTTCATATTGCGAATGTTGATCATGTTGGATTTACTCCAAAGACCACCAGAGTGGAACATGGGTGACCAGCGGCCTTGGGTCCATAAGCGAAGCGTCTACCCTGGTAGAAGAGAAGCGCCCCAGCCACTGGGATGGTGGTTAAGACCTCAGCATCGCTGGTGGCATGATATTTGGAGGTTTCTGAAATGGGGGATACCCAAGTCACCGTGGGTCTCTATATACTCACGGTCTACTTTTGGATGATGTTGGGGCAACTTCCATTCTAACAACCCTCCTGATATTTTTCTCCTCTGGCAATCCTTTTTTCCCCACTGAGCATGGGGATTTCCCAGCCATGTTTGATTGCCAGAGGCTGACATCCCACATTTGCTGGTTGTACCATGGTGATATCCAAACACATTTCCCATCGTTGATGGGTGGGATATGACGTAAGTCCCCTTAAAATCAAAAGGTTTAGGTCAGATCTTCCAGTCATACGCAATGTTGCTGGTTACCCTCCGGTACTCAAACCCATGGCAATGGAACATCCCCTATAAATGAAGGTTTTTTTTTAATAGCTGGGAACATCCGAGGGACGCTCCAAAACTCGCCGATGGCGTGACTCACCAGGTAGTTGGGCTCCGGATGATCCCAAGCCTCGGTTGGAACATCGGCATTCTCAAGGTGGATGATGATGATGATGATGATGATGATGATGATGATGATGATGATGATCATTGTCATTATTATAAATTATTGTATTGCTAGTACTATTGTTGATTCACATCTCAAACAAGACAGAGCTGTTTCGGAGGAACCTCAGATCCCCGTGCTGCAGTGCCAGGTACCCAGACTGATGGCAAAGTACCCCAGAAGCCGTTCAAACTCTCATCAGCCTCAGGTTTGTGCTCCGACACTGGTTTTCAAAAATGGAGGTGGTTTAAGACCTATGATTCCATATGTTTTTTCGGATGAACATCCATGTATATATACATATTATACCACCTTTTTTTAATAATGAAAACCGAAGGGTACCAAGGTTTTGACATGTTTTGAGCAATAACCATATGGTTCCAGGATTTTTGATCTGGGAAAATTGGATTGAAAACATCAGAAGTGGGATTTCAATCATCAGAAATCCAATCTATATCAGAGATGGGGTTGTAAGTGGTATGTCTGGCCGAATTACCATCGTTCAACCTGAAATCTTAGCCATTCATAATCTGCGCAGAATGAGTAAAAGAAGATTTGCACCAAAGCATACCAAAGCCACAGATGTGGCTTCCTGAAGAACTCCAGCCCAACCCAGTGATAGGAGGTTGACAAGTTGATGGCTACGGATATGGGATGTTTGATGCATCCCACTACTGTATCGGCTGGAATATCGCCATCAGCTGCCATGACCAAGATGGGATGCTTAGGACATTGCCGAATCATCCCCACTACACCCAATAGCCTCCAGTGTGAAACACTGAAAGTTACTTCCAATCCCAGAAATGGATTCGTCTATAGGATACCTCATTCTATCCCATGGTTTAGACTCTCATTTCCCATGACATTGCCAAATATCAGGGGCAACTCTCCCATTCTTGGACAACCACAGATGGTGTCAACCTCCCCCTGTGACGTTGGGCTCCGCGGCCACATTCACGTGGAGATACAGCAAGGCGCTGCACCAGAGTGTTACGACCGTCAAGACCACTAGCAAGACCTTGGGTGAACTGACGATGTCAAGGAAAGTTAGCTGTAGAAACTGCTTGATACATGGGTGTTTCCGTATCTATTTCCAAACAAACCCATATTTTTTTCGAATTTTGTGGATCTATGTCCACCATCCCAGCAGTTGAGTTGGTTGCCTCACGACCCTGCAAGGGCAAAGTCGTGGCCGCCATGGTCTCTGACAACAGCCCCCTGTCTTTGCAGTTGGAAGAATAGTAATCATGACAACAACTAGTACTATTTTCTTTAATCATAGCAATGTATAGTGTATTATAGTGTCATAATGGAAATCAAATGATATTATTCATCTGCACCGTTGGATGATACAGTAGTAACAATGATAATTTACCGTTTGTTTTTGGTCTCCACATGTCTTCAGCATTGTTCTTTTGGAATACTCGTCATGGTGAGAATGAATAGTAACTGATAATTAACCAGTAGCGTTGTTAGCGAGTCTACTAGTTTTCACTAGTGGCGATGATGACAAATACAATGATTGTAACCAACATTGATTGGTTTTAGTAATACACTCAAAGTTAATGCTCATAGTTGATCATAGTTTTGGTTTACTATATCCATCATATTCTCATCATATTCCCAATATACAGCAACTGCAACAGCTATAACACGCATAGTACTTATGCTTTTCACCATGACCAACACACCTGGCCAGTGATCATGGCCAAAGCTGCGGGATGCGGTTCGAACCGATCGGTGAGAGAATCCACCAGAACGGAATCTATTGCTGGCCCTTTCATCTATGGGATTTTTCTGGGGATTCGACCAGCCAATTCAGCAAATCCAAGTTTTACCATGGATTCTACCAGCCAAATCAGCAAAGAAAAGGGACAGAAATGAAGGATCTGAAACAGAGATATCAGATGTGAAAGCATCAAATCACAGCCAAGTTCTCTCAGCTCACCTCTTTTTCGAAGGTGAAACGACTTCCACGGTGGCGCCGCGTCGCTGTGAGACTTTGAACATTTGAATTTGGAAGGCAGCTGTTGAGAGCATAAAATGGCATCTGGTATGGTGATGATTATCCATCACTTTCCACACAAACAGATTGCTTTAATAGCATAAGCTAGGAATACAGGCATGATTTATCATCAGTTTGGATATTTTGTTCAAACTTCATGGTCCCTTTTCATTGGGGAGAACAGTTGCCTACCGCAACTAATCATCGAGATGGCACCTTTGAAAATATCGACAGAGGAGCCTGAGCGGAAAGCCAGCGGAAGATGTCAGTTCGCAGCAATTAGTCTGGTAAGATTTAAGACAGTGGGAATAAATGGAATAAATCGCTTTCATCAGTAGGACATTTCTGGGAAAACTATGCCATTCTCAGAAAAACAACACCATAGAAGATCATTGTTTTCTGTTCCGTTGGCCATTTTGAGCGCATCTCCGACCGCTTCTTACACCTTCTCCAGGGTCCTGTCACTTGAATCCAATACCAGTGGCAATCGAACTTGGCAACGGAAAATACCCTATGATTTTTGCAGTTCAAATTGATGGTCTTCCTGGGAAAGATGGGGTATGTTTCCTTTGTCGTGTTTGATTGCTGGAGGGTACCATCCCCCATAAGTGCTGCTTATATCCTACAAAGTCTCCCAGTCTTTGCCTAAAGATCCTCATTTTAGGCTTTAGATCTCACCCTTTTCTCAATCTCCCACCTTTTGGTATCATAATACGTTGGTTATCTGGTGGGTGGTTTCAACCCATCTGAAAAAGTATGCTCGTCAATTTGGATCATCCTCAACAAAAATTCAAACCACCAATCAGATCATCATTGGTTACATACCCATACACATATACCCGTTATATCCCCACTACACCAGCATTTTGCTTGGTTCAATTCCCAATTTTTTCATGAAACCCATAGATTGGATCCCCCTGGCCGCTTTAACCACACCTCAGATGGCGAAGCCATGCCGCGGCTCCCTGGGCTAATCTTGCGGTCAGGTCCTGTAGTTTGCCTATTATCTAAGCGTTGCTTCGAATGTACACGATGGATAAAACGCCCTTGGTTGTCTTGGGCAAACGACAGTGCTTGCACATAATCTTGGTTAAATACCCCCACAGGCAAGTTGCATGGATAAGCATGAATTAACTAGCTTATGTTTTTGTTTTTATTGGCATTGCCTGAAACTAGGCTAGCCACTTTATTTATACACTGGTTAAACGGTTGAACATCATCATTTTTCCCATTCACACATTTGTCTTCTTAAGAAATACTAGTTCATCGGCAATACTATCAACTACCAGTAATTGATGATTGCTAGCATATTCAATGATATTAATCAACATCAAAATAATTCTTCGCAACCATATCAACCGCTTTTTAGTTCCAATATTCACCCTCCGGTAATCAAGCATGGCTGCAAAATCCCCCTATTTAGTTCGATGATTTTCTCAGCTACAAACCTTCATTCACACTGGATTTTATCATACTTTTCCATCATTTTCCTATGATTCCCCATTGATTTCCCCATATTTTCCCATGGTTTCGCGGCGATTCCCGGCCCATTGGCCCATGGCCGCGAATGGGCGCCCGGGCAGTGCACGTGGCTGCGCGCCACTGCACACTGCGATGCATTCCAGGGCCTTGGTGACGTCTGGGGGATTTTTGAGCGAAGCATTTCATGTGGATTTCTTGTGGTTTAACATGGTTTGACCGTCATTTTATTGGGTTTCAATGGGTTTGAACTAGCAAAGATATGGGGGATATAATTGAAAACTGGTGAGTGCTTGATGATGATCGCCATTTTATGGGGATATAGTGAGGATATAGTGGTGATATGATGGATTAATGTATGTATGGGTTAACTGGGGATTTCAACAACTGATCAGGATATATGGTCCGGGTGTCGACAATCATTATTTCATGGGGAAATGACGACCAAACAGAGGATTTAGAGGGCAACTCAATTTTTGGATAACCCTTCTTATCATGATTTACCCCCAATAACCAAACCTATTGCAATTTGTACTAAGACCTCATTGTTGTCCAAGTAAAAATACAGCAAGTGATGAGATGTAACCTACCCCATACCTGGAGGTGAAATCCCCATTGCCGAAAGTCCGTGTATTGTATGCACCCCATGACATTTTGGTCAATTACATATCATTCACATGATGTCAACATGATATCCCAATTACATCCCCATGATATCCCCGGTGGCATCCTTTGATCAGCTCCCAGCTCCCGGCCTTCTCACTAACTTCCAGGTTATTTTCGATGGCTTGCCGTCTCTGAAGCCTCGGTGGATCGTGGATTTCTATCCCATGGGGATACTCTCCAGTAATCGCACGTAGCACTGGAACATCTCCCAATTGGAAAGTTGATTCTCCCAGAAACCTCCAGTTTGGGGATTTGCAGCAAGCCATGTTTGATTACCAGAGGGGTATGTATAGAAAGTATCTATCGATCGATCTATCCCTCTGTCGTTCGATCTTTACCATGGGACACTACGGGATATATAAGTAACAATCTGATATGGCTTTGTCCAAGAAAGGGGAGGGGACGAAGATAATCAACAATCAAATTGGGGGCTTTGGGTCTCCCCAGTTTCAACCACAAATACAAGTGACTACAATAATATTCTGGATGAATTACAATATTTCACTCACCTGAATTGAGGCCCTTGTGGGATAACTTCCCTTATTGACCATCAAAAAGTGAGGTCGCAGTGAGGTTGATCCCAAGTGGCGCCCAACGAGGCCGTTTGAAGGAACGAGGCCCCGGGCCGAGCTTTGGACTTCCCCTCCTGGGCAGCAGCTGTTGGTTGAACCATCCTGAAATTCATTGGATTGAAGGGAAAAAAAAGGTAACCGGAAACCAATGATGTTCCCATGAAATTGATTGGGCTTTCCGGTTTCAATTTTCCAACCAATCCAATGAGAAATGAGGATATACACCTGTGCCATTATGACATATCCCACTGTAAACACTGGTAAACATTACTGGAGTTCTTTGATGATCCGCAAGAAAACAAATTTCATGGGGGAAATGGGAATGCCTACAGTTGGGTGGTTATGATCACTTGGTAATGATCAATTTGGGTATGCAATGGGACTGATAATACCAAAGTTGAATCTGGGTGGACTTGGATGGCTGTGATCATTCACGATGATAGCGGAACATTTGGGAACCGCTCAAAAATCGATATCCCAAAAAATTGAAAAGAAGAATGCTTGAACATTTATCCAGATTTTCTTGTATTTCTGGGTCTGAAATTTTGATAAAATACCAAATGAGGAAGGATCATCAGATAGAAATTGTCAGATATGAATATCCTAAATGCAATGCATCCATTGCGGTTTTGCTTTATCTACAGTATCCATTTTGGTTTGACGTGGTCAATTTGTGGGCTTCATGAAAATGGATGGCCAATTTGGCAGTCTTGAAGTGAGGATCAGAACCAACTTTTTGACAATGTATGGTGCCCATTTTAGTGGGCTTTAGAATCCACTTCTCTTTTGCCATTTTTGAGAATCCTTGATTTTGGATATCCTAAGATGCCCAATCTCTCTGTTTTGGATGATTACCTTTCTGTAATGAAACATGGTTTGATGGAAAATGGCTCATTTGTAGATAATTTTCTGGTGAAAACCACCATTTCGTTCGGGTATTTCTCACCTAGCCATGTTTATTCTCCCACCAAATCCCCGTTCATATTCCAAAAAAAAGTTGCATCTTACTTATATCCCCAAGAGATTCGCATCATATTCCCATAATCTCCTAGTTTTGGATGATGATATCCCTTTACATCCCATGATATTCCCATGATATTCCCGTTGTATCCCATTGTATCCCTGCGGTTCCACCCTGCTTCCTGCGAGGCGGATTCCGCCGCCACCTCCGGCTCGGGTTCCTCGACCTCGTGATGTTTGTTTCATGGGGATATCCATGGTTAAAAATCCAACTATTGGGATATAGTGGGGATATCAGAGGGGTATGTATCCATACATGCATGCATACATCATATATATATATATATATATATATATATATGTATAGATTGGAAATGGGGATATCCATTTTCTTTATCCAATTACATTTTACATCTTATCATGGATTCTAATGGGGGATATCAAAGGGATGAATGATATCATATTTTGCCGGGGGTATTTCATGGGAAGTTTCATCTTACCCCGCGATAATCATCAAATTGCTGGGATATGATGGGGATATCATGAGGATGTAACTAGACTGGGATATTCTCAGATTAATAAGAGGTGTTGACAGCCCTCTGTCAATTTAATGCAATACTGGTTGGTGAAGAATGGGATTCCCATTTCATGGATTCTGATTATCACCAATATAGAAGGGGTACTATAAGCCCCTGTAGTCATCAACCAACAAGAGTTTTGAACAGCAGTAGCTGAGGTATGGACTTAAGAGACGGCAACTAGTGTCCTAGCTGATGGAAAACAACACTGTGAGCAGTTGCCGTGTGCATAACTAATATCCACTCCTGCAGCATTATCCTAATGATGTGGTTTTCTAAAGAACGGATACTATATTCCTGTACTATGATAGTAGCTGTCGTGGAGTCGTGGATAGTATCCATAACCTACAACCATATCATAACCATCTTTTCCAAAACCCGGCCGTGCGCCAAAACCCGCCTGCGCCATCGCGGCGCTTTGTAGGATCGCCTGGTTCCAAGTGCCGTCAGTGGATTAACCACATAATAGCTATTGTGACAAAAAATTGGATCTCCTGTAGTTACACTATGGATAATATCACCTTTTTTTTCGATATTACTTGAAGCTATCTGACCAATGCCATCCTGTTCTACCTTCAATATGTCTTCATTGCTGTTCCATGATATCCCTATTAAACGGGCCATGAAATCCAAAAGAAATACTGTTTGATCCCATTACTGTATATCCCACATTACTGTATATCCCACAGAACTTCCATAGACTTCCCAAATAAATCCAAAATAACTTTCATTATCTCCCTTTACATAAACACCTTATCCCATCATATCCCATTAGTAAATCCCATCACATTCCCATAGATCTTCCATAGTATCCACCTTCTCCCATAGATCTTCCATGGAATTCCCTACCTCGTGGGTGGCATCGTCTCTCCGCCTTCCCGCCGCGCGCACGCGCGGCAGACGCGTGGCCACGCTGCCTGGCAAACAACGGAAGGTTCGGAGTGGGGAATAATAGGATTTCTATGGGATTAAGTGGGATTTCTGGGGGAGTTTAAATGGGATGAACTAAGGGGATAGTAGTCATATTAATGAAACTTAATGGGATGGAAAACGTACATGTAGATGAGTTTCATCTGTAATCCTTTCCCCGTTCGGACTAATCACCCCACGAAAACCCTGGTTTAGCAATGTGTATTAGGGGATGAAACCACATCTTTGGAAGCATAGCATGGGGGCATTTAATATTAGGGGGATGGGATTAGTAATGGCCTATATCAAGGAGATATAGTAGTGAAATTGCCATGACTGCCATGACATGTGATGTGGGGAAACCCCAAAACAGGGAACCCCCACGGTATGATCCACCCATTAGAACCACCAGGAAAATACCGGAGATGACCATTAGAAATAGAAGGATACAAAGCAATACAAGGGCTTTGGAGATTACCAAGATGGAGGTTGTAGCCAATCTGCATAGTGATGCACTCAAGCAAAGCTGATTTGATGGATAGGCAACAAAAAGAGCCCCCAAAAATCAGACATTTTAATGGTAAACCCAATAGGCAAACCACCCCCAATACAGGTTTATTCTTGGGTATATCACTATTAGGGATGATGAATCCTATGACCCACAGATGGTTGGTCAATGGGATGGTTGATGGCATTCGGTTTACCACCCCTCTGGCAATACATGGTTGTGGAAACACCCATTTCTAGGATGAACATCAGTTGAACATGGACATTCATATCATTACATGATCATCGAATCTGGCTTTCTGGATTTTTCCCTATAACAAATCAATCATTTTTCCATAAGTTCATGCATACTAGACCGATTTCCTATCAAATGAAGCATCATAAATGAGGCACAACCCGGACTTTTGCAGGTTTTGCCATCGATTTCCACCTTCACCAGGAAGGATCTCGCCATCCGCCGGCGCCACATCTTCCTCCTGTGAAACGATGGAGTTGGGGAAAGTGTTTGCGAAGATTTCGTAGTCAATGATGTTTGATGCACAATCTTTAAATCACTAATTTATGGTTAAAATCGGTCAAACATGGCTATCTTTGCTAAGATCGACATATTCTTGATGGCAACCCTCCTAATGATTGATGGTTGAATCCCATTAATTCCAGATCCTCCCAAAATGATAGAACAATTCTCAGTTTTGAATGTTTCTCCAGGCATGTTGCAAAAAATAACACAACACTGCCCATGTTGCAGTTTCCAGGTTGTCCAATTTTCATCTAATTTACCCGTCTTTTTTTTTGGTTCAAGTTGGGACTGGATGGTCCAAACCATCGAGTTTTCATCAAAATCCCTTCGATTGGCACCTTTTCCTTCTCGACGAAATCACTATGTGGGATATACCCACTTTTTTCAAGTTAACCCCTCCAGTCTTCGGCCCTGCGGCTCCTTGCATTCCACCTCCTTCCTTGGAGCAGGCAACGTTTTGGGGGTTTGGAAAACATCTGGAAATGGGGAATATATCACAATGTTTTAGATATCAAGAACCATATATAATTGTGGAATTTGTTATTTCTAACACGATTTGGAATATTACGGATCCATGATATTATCCAAATTGCATAGAATGGGTCGTAGATAATATTCGGGAACCATTTCAAATTGTGGATGCAATGCCGAAAATGATCATCACCGACATCAGCAAACATGGGTGGTCGACACCATCCAAATGGCAGTTGTGCGTTTCTGTTTTCCACATTAATCCAGAAATCATGGTTCAAATTCAAACTGAAAATGCTGCAATTGATACAGGAAGAAATCTCCAAACAGTATTCTTGTTGCTCTATGGATATGTCGTTGATTAGATCCGAATGCCTAGACGTTTCACCCAACGAATTGTTGGACAGTTCGTCAATGCCTTCCCATCTTGTTGGCTGTGGAGAAATCGGGAAGCTTGCCCGTAAGCACGGAAAAGAGTCTTTGGCCATCTCACGCTGGTTCAAACATCTTCAGGTTTGCCAGTGACACTAATATGGATACTGATGATGATGATGATGATGATGATGATGATGATGATGATGACGACGATGATCATGATGATGATGACGATGATGGTGATCACATGCATCATTCAAACTACAATAATTCTCATCATTCTCATCTCTGCATACACACATATTCATGTTGATTGTTGTGGCCAGTTCCACTGCATCTGTTCGTTTCACCCAAGGTCGACGTTTCACCCAGCGCCCTTTCTTTTTCTCGCCATGATATCCTCTTGGAGGATTGGCCGACGCCCCAAACAGGGGGTCTTGCTGCCTGGTCTTGGGTATCTTTGGCTGAATTAGAAGATCAACAAGGTTCTTTTCTTGGGCCCTGAAGATTTAGAACCTTCAGATTGAAATGATGAGAACTCATCTATTTCTGTCTATTTTTTTGGGACGCTTCCATAGTTTTTGCTTTTGACTCCAGATCTAGATACCGGCCCGGTCGCCGCGGAGCCCTTCGGGCCCCTTCGGGCCCCTTCGGGCCCTCCTCATCTCCAAGGGGATCCACCAACAAAATCAACAAAAACCATCAACAACAAACAAAAAAACATCAACTTATTCTTATGAGTCAACATTTATTTAACAAACATTTTCTGATAAAATCTGATGAGGCGAGAAATAGATGCATTTCGTTGAAAGAAGGCTCAACATCTTATATTGCTCTTGGGTCATTTGAGTCATTTCCATAGTTTGGACCCCCTCAGCCCCAACACGACTCAGTCAGTCTCCTGCGGGGCTCATGAAAGTTTGAACGAAACAGAAAACCTGCGTTTCTTTTTTGGAATGTGCTCTTTAGATCTCCGTTTTCACATTTTTATTGTTTTTTTGTAGAAGATATCTCCATGAAGAAAAGGTGGGGTGTTCCCGTGGGTTTTCCCAGGTATTTCCCGAGGTTTTAAAGCCAGGCACCTCGGAGTCTGACAAAAAGCTCTTGGCGCTTGCAGGTGTCGCAGGTGTCGCAGGTGTCGCAGGTGTTGCAGGGACAGGGGCAGGTAGAGTCCTGGATGTGAAGGAATCGGTGGTACATGGGGCCCTTAGCAAAGTCACATATGAACAATTGCTTGGAAAAAGTAGGTGGTAAAGATGTTTTATGTGTGCAAATTTGAGAAATACATGGTTGGGAAAGTTGGCTTTAGAAATGAGAGTCTCACTGGCAGGTGCTTGTAGAACAACACAAATAACACACCACCACGCCTAGGTATTTCCTCCTGATTCCTTGACCGTCGTCTAGATCATCTAGGCACAATGGCACCGTTGCTAAAGCAAATGCATAACACATGCGTGGAATGGGATCTCTACCATTACTTCTGCCATCAATTCGATTCAGTCCAAGTATCGTTGCTTTGGCTTCCGCAATGGTGACCTTCTTTTCTTTGGAGGCCTCCACTGTTTTGCTTTCCGCCTTGGAGGGTTTCTTCGTCGGCGGTTTCCGCAAACTCACCACCTTGGGCTTCTTGGGCTCTTCCGGTGGGGCTTCCGGCGCGTCATTCGACGAGGACTCCGAGTCGTCACTGCTGGGCGGATCCGGCGCTGAAACTGTTCCAACTGTTCCAACTGTTCCAACTGTTCCAGGTGCAGCTGCAGCAGCTGTCGCTTTCTTCGGCGCTGGCTGCGGCACTTTCTTCGGAACTGGCGTTGACCGCGTCGACTCTTCGGGCGGCGCTTCCGGCTCTGCGATGGCGGCAGGTGCCGTGCGCAGCGGGACGACCTTGCCAGGTCTTTGTGGTGGAGGCTTCACCTCAGCCGTGGGATGCATCAACTTTTGTGAAGTGAAAGGGTAGAGAATCTTCAGCTGAACTCGTATGCCTTCTGTGTTGATAAATTGTCACAACTTCTTGTTTAAATCCACCGTGTCTCACTCGTAGCTGCTGGTTGATGAAACATACAACTTGATGCCCAATTTGGCATTCCCATCGTATGTACTGCATATAGCTTTCCGGACATCTACCAGAGTGGGTGAAACTATCCATTCGAGTCCCTCACCATCGCTGAGCATATCACCATCTTATGGGGTTAAACCGCAATGTGTTGGGGAGAAATCCTTGGTTTTTGGTTTGTACATTGATTTCTTGGCAGCTCCGGTATCGAGGATATGCCCACGGCACTGGCGAATTCCCCCACTCGACCATCTCAGTTGTCTTTTCAGTTGCTACTCCTAATGATAACCCCCCAGAGAAACCGTGGTTTAGTTTTGCTGTCTCGGATGGGGGTTCCTAATTATGCATCCCCATTCTTGTGGGCCAACCCCTGAATTTCTCTTCCTTGACTCCAAGTTTCCAGGAAGTTGTGGGATGTACAGGGTGGTGCCGCCCGTAGTTATTTGACTTATAAACCTAAGCCTCATAGTTATACCCCCTAATCACCCTAATCAACCCTAGTTGCCTAGTTGTACCTAGTTGTAAACCCAAGTCAACTATAGTTGAAATACTCCCCATGAACCCAAGTTAATGGATTCCCACCTCCCCACAGTTGGCTTCCCCGAGTCACCGGTGCCTCCTCCGGCGCCTCCGCCCCGCTTTCGCTGCCGTCGCTCTCCGGCGGCGCCGGCGGCGGATCTTCGGGCTGCGCCGTCGGCACGGGGCGCTGCCAGAGGCAGCCGGGGGTCGGCCGTGGCCGGAAGCCCACCGGAGCCACCGGAGCCAAGGTGGGTTGCCATCCGGGAGACCCAGGGGTTGGGGACCCAAGGAACCTGAAAGGTTTCACTGGGCTGGTTGAAGCAGCTGGTGAAGTTGGGGAAAGTGCTGAGCTTCCAAGTGGCGAAAGTTGGGAAGTTGGGGACCAATTGAAAGTGCTGGGTGCACCTGGCAATGGAAGTTGCTCAGGGTAGCTGGGCACCGGGGGGCGAAAGCGGATGACCGCAGGGCTGCGGGGGTCGGAACGGTCCATGGCGGTCAGCTGTCCATCTTGGATGTCTTTCTGACCAAGGCAAGTTGCAGGGTCTTGATATTCTTCAATTCATTCCTCCATAAACATGGCAAACAAACTAAACCTATGGACCTTCCGAACCAGGGTTTACCCGAAAATTGCCATCCAAAAAACAAGGGCCCCTTGATAAGAAAACGTGCGCCCCTTGATAAGAAAAACGTGCGTCTAACAAACCACAAATCAGGCTTTGAGTAGCTCCGGACCCATTCGTTGGGGATGTAATCCGTTGGAACTACCCAGAATTCATGGCCAACTGTGGCCCAAAACAGATGCTCAATGCAAATTGCTGTTGAAGTCCACTAAAGTTATCGTGGCACATGCATCATAGCTCCAAGCACAACATGTCCCGTTGCATTCAAAACTAAATCCCTTCCATTTGCAAATTCAGCTGCGGCCGGGCTTGTTTTCAAATGCTTCTTGAAAGATCACATGCTGTTTCAAAATGATGAGAATCCTGTCCCCTGGTATTAAAGTACAACCCATATACCAAACTAGATCAGGGGTTCCATCCGCACCATGAAGGTGGATAGCTACCATGACCGGGTGGTCCCCTTTAAGTCTACTTAACATTGGTTGCCACCAGTCTGTATAAACCCATTCAGGGATGAACGTGGGCAGTTCTGGCGTTTCAATCCTCATGAAAATCCTGCATCAATTTGCTGGCAAAATCTACACTTTTAGCATATGAAATCCAAACTGTTGGTTCGAGCCCAATTCTACTTGATGTCATCGATACACGATATTTTTCTGGTGATTCTTTTGTTGATGGGGGCATCCATCATTTTGCTGTTCACACCCAAGGTTTGCCCCAAGGTCAACTCTGGAAAACAAATTGAGGCTCAACGCTCAATTCTTGTTGGTTCCCCCCTGATAGTTAAACATAGCAATTGGAAATCCCCTATAAATGGAGATTTAAATTCCATCCATGGGCAATTTTACTGTTGCCATGCTTGATTACCAGAGGGTAAATCATGGCAAACGTGGTTTGGATGGTCGGTTTCACCAGCTGGGAACCACCAGGGGCACTTTAATGGCTCACCTTTTTTCCGCCAATCCTCTCATATCATTGTATCCAGAACACATGTGTATTTACATGTACACTATCTGGAACAAATTGAATCCACTAAATACGTAAATAAATCACTAAACAAATAAATCATATATGCATTATATATACAACGCATTATCCCCACTCAGTTGGTGTAATGTTAACCACCAACAATAGTAGTATACCAACCATATACCAACCTATACCATTCGCCATCCGTAACTGTGAGTTCCGCACGTCAGTGGCGGCTCCGCACTGCTGGCCACAACCGCCACGGCGTCCGCGGAGGCGGTCGACCTTGGAGCGCCACAAAAAATGGGAGGAACGACAGAAGAAACGGGAGATATGTTTAACATATCTATATATATATATATACATAAGATATATCTAGATATATGTCTATATAAATAACAATCGATGAATGGATTGATTAGATCGATTAGATGTGATCTAGAGTCGATAGATATATCATGTAACGTATATCTATATATATATATATATTATCAGAGGTAGAAGTAACCTATATATTTAGGTGTATATATTGTATATGACATATGTATCAGTATCAGAGCTCCAATAACCACAAACATCTAGATATATATCTGTCTGTAGATACATATCAAATGATGATGGTGATGATGATACATCTTGTGGTTGATCATTGCCCAATGGGAAAGCTATCCCCCTTAAAATGGACAAAACCATACCCTATTGCGAGATATGTATCAAATAGCCGCATAGCCCACCAGAACTCATTGTACATCCATATATGTATCTTTTACATCAATGGATGAATACTAATGTACATACGCATATCTGTCCATCCATCTATGTAATCCAAGCAAATCCAGTCCAACGGAATCTATTTGCATATATCATTATTATCATCATTATTATCAACTAAATGATTATTGACTGTTAATTATCATTGTTGTTGCTACTAGTATTCTCCAAAATTATACACACATATATGCATACCTATATCACATATCTATGCATATATAAACATATGGGGATGGGTCAATACCTATTATTATCCATTTTAATGGGATGAACATCCATTTACCAGCTATTTTGATGTTCACTAGGTACCAGGGTTTTGACTCATAGCCATATGTATAATACTATCCTTCAAAAATCGGTGTTTCAAGCCCATTTCTTGCTCACTCCATCTCCTGAGCTTGCCACGACACCGCTGGCTCTGGTGCCTGGCGAGTTCATGCTGGGAAAATGGTGGGAAATGATGGTAATCTAACTTCCTAATGGGATGAAATAATGGGATGATGATGTTGATGGGATTTGATGGGATCTTAATATCTCAATGGGATCTAACTGGTGAATCATGGATACATGAAGAAGTTGAACATCACAGCAAGTTCAATGGATTACTAGGCCTAATTGAAGTGGGTTAGGTTTGATTTAAGTGGCTTAAACATATGCTACTGTTGGCTTATGTGACTGGACAAATACACGCACTCTGGAAAAATGGTGTTTCAAACCACCAATATAGAGAGGTTTTTGTTAGGTCTATTAGGTGTTTCTTCTCACAAAAGTGGTGATATTCTATACCCAACAATCAACAATAGGATCACTGTATACCAATAGGTCCGCTACCAAAGAACTGTTGATTTCTGGATATTACATCATCATTTTCGACAGTAAACTCACCATTTTGCCTATGGTTGCCCAGTAGAATCACCAGGGATGAAGGCCAAAGAGAGAGTGGAGATCATCTAGTCATGGCGATGGATTTGATCGGCTTGTGTTTAGCTTGACTTGGCGATTTATCAAATGGATCCAACCAGGCTGCTTCTATCGTGCTTGTTTTGATCAAGGAACGGGATTGACTGGATATGTCTAGTCAAACGAGTCCAATTCCAACATTTCTTGGTTTTGGCCCCTCCAAGTGGGGAAATTGCCATCAATTGGAAGCTAACTTCCCCTCTCCAAGAAGCTTCCCGAAATCCCCGGGGACCCCGTGGTCTCGACTTGCTGGCAACGCAACAATAGGTGGTGTCAAGCCCTCTGAAAAATAGGAATCAGTTGGGATCATCATCCCCAAATAGGGTGGAAACTCAAACATATGTGAAACCACCAAACAGATATTGTTCCGATCTTAACATTGTCAGCAGCTGCCAAAACCAGTCTTCTGTACCGGCCACCATCAGACCTCGTAGTACAGGAGGCCGTATAGATATCAATCAAACCTTAAAGGGGTTTGTCTGCTCCTCTCTCACCAAGAACATAGAATTGTGCTTCAGGGATATCTTGGGACAAGACATGGCCAATAAAGACCCTATATTCTGTGGGACGACTTTGAAGCTGTGAAATGTCAGATACCACCAACGTTAGTAGAGCCATAATCGACCACCAATATTTTGATAGTTTCTACCACCCATAAATTTTGCCATAAATATGGTAACATCTGCGCGTCCTGTCCACCTCCTCAACCAGGAAACTGCGGTGGGTTTTGACCGCCAGCGCCTATAAGTCATTGACTAATAGCGGATATCCTACAAAAAAATGAGATATGGTGGTTTCCTAAAATAGGGGTACCTCCAAATCATCCATTTCTAGATCGGATTTTCCATGAACTAAACCATCCATTTTTGGGTACCCCCATTTTAGGAAACCCCCATATTAAAAGCTTCAATCCCAATAGTCATTGGATTGAACTAATGGACACTTTAGAGGAAACCGCCATACTAGATGATCAAACAAGCAATCCATTGGCAGCATCCCTCTACAAGGTGCTGCCCTGCAGTTAGGTTTGTTGGTTTATAAACCCGATTCAGGAGCTCAATATATCTAACATAAAGCTTGTGAAATAGTAGATATAAACTAACTATTTGGCAGCACCTTGCATAATTGATGGTTTCTTCCTATTTCCCCCATTATATCCCCATGATATCACCATTATTTCCGATGGAGTTGCAACTATTTTTCGTAGGTCATCTCCAGATGAATCCTCGTGTTTCACTTGTTTCTCAAAGTATTCCATTAGCCTCCGGTCATCAAACATGGCAATTGGAAATCCCCTATAAATGGTGGATTTTCCATTGCCACGTTTGATTACCAGAGGGTACATTACCATAGTATTTCCATTACCATTATCCCCCATAATCTCCTCATCTCCCCATGGTCCACTTGAGTCCACTTGCAAACATCGCCTCCAAAGGTGTCTTGACCTGGTGACAATCGACAACAGAAAATCCGGGGAGATCATATCTATGGGTGTGTCTGTATATATATATATTTATATTCATTGGATTGGTTTAAGGGAAATTTTTAACCGGAAACCATGGATTTTCCCATGCAATCTAGGGGTTTCCGGTTTCAATTTTCCCATTAACCAATCCAGTGATATATGTATATATACACATAGATACATGTAGATAATAGGATATGATGGAATGTAATGGGATATCATAGGATACAACGGAATAATTGTGAGTATATGAGTGAATGTATGTATATATGTATATACACATCATCATTCATCTTAAAAGATGTCGCAAATTATTTAAAGAAGCAATATAAATTTACCAGCCATTCAGTGTTATATCATCACTATCACTATCATCGTCACTATTACGATGCCCCACGATATTTTCATAAAATATACCATACAAGATATCTTACATTATTCATAATCTGGATACAGTGGGAAAATACTAGGACTGGATGACATACAAGGTTAGATTATAACATATAAGACATCCCCATTTTATCCATTGGATTTCTCACAATCGATTTTGGCAATCCCGCATTTAACGATGGACAGTACAACCCCATATGTATATGTAGATACATATGTATATACATATATATATATATATGCACATACACATAATAATCCTTGAAGTAGATAGACCATGGGATTTTCAATCATGTTCCCATTTCAGTGAGGATGTTTTGACAGTTCCAAAAATCCTGAACTACTCCAGGATGATTAGATAATCATCAATCAACAAACCTGGAGATATGAATAGTTTCAAAAACAAATCTAATCCTTCCCCCTTGCATCAAACACCGCAAAAAACCATGATTTAGTAGGGTATTTACACTTATTTGGACCATATCAACAATGTCTCCCTTCTAAATTTGGGGGTTTCCAAAAATAGGGATACCCAAATGGATGGTATGTAACGGAAAATCCTATTGAATTGCATAATCAGGGGGTACCCCCGGAATAATTACATGTCCAACATTGCTATAAAAAAACATAGGGAACATGATGATCATCCCCAATTTCACCATAAATAGGTGGTAAAAAACCATTCCCAAATGGGCGGTTTAGGATTGTTTTACCCACATTATTGATGATTCTAATCATCAATCAACGCATCCCTGGCCTCGTTCGACCCCAGCATGGACTCTGCCGGGCCGGGCCCGGCGGGGCCGGCGGCCACGTCACCGGAACCGCCTGCGAGACGTTGAAATTCGTTGGATGGGTGTTGGATGGATTGAACCTATGAAAATCATGAAGTTAAGGAAGAAAAATCAGGATTTTACCCAACAAATCTTGGGGATTTCCGGGATTGAACAACCAAAAAAAGGGAGATTGAACCAGCAAGGATTAAGATTCAATGAACAGAATGGGATCTATGCATGATTTAAGATAGGTGAGGTGGTTTATTTCACTAGGGAAAGTCGGTTTCTGTAGCCATAAATGGTATAAAATGGATAACACACAAAAAATGGGGATTCAACCAATAAATTGATTCATAGCTGGGCTGCAAGGGGGTCAGAAGCAAACTAGGGAATCTAACACAGGACTTTCACCCCGAAAAATGTGATGTTAGTGCGGTTCATGATGGGTAAACTGTTAGATGGGATTATGAAGCAGCAACCATGATGGATTGATTTTCCCTATTTTTTACTTAGTGTTTCACAGGAGACCCATGGGTTTGATCCAGGAGTTTCCTGCACCAATTCCAGGATTTCACCAAAGCTTTGCGGACACTGCAAGCCAAGTGTAAAATTTGAATGATAAAAATAATAAACATGATGATTTGCCGATATTTAAACATCGCGATTTTCCAGTTCGCTACGTTGCCAGAGTGTAGAATCTTAGGACTGCACAGTGGGACTGGTCGCGTCAGGGCCGTCAAGAAGTGTTCATTGAAGAAAATGTTGGTTGTGATATGAGACATGGTCATACCAACATCATGAATGCGATTCTGTATCACGACAATGTTAAACCCCATCCCCAAATATGGGTCAATCTCATCCAATGATTGACCATGGCATATAAGAGTCATGTTCCTATCTTTTGATCCTTTTGTTGCTTGAAACATTGTTCTGCGGCCCTTCTGTTGGGCTTAAGTAACTGGGGAATGGACCCTAGCTGTTTTCAACAGACCAAACATGTGGTTTCAGATAATAAAACGGCTTCAGCATTCTTGGAGAAAACTACAAACATGCTGCTTGGTGAAATATATATATATATATATATCATTAAATATACTTATATCATATTTTTGTATATTCCCATCCACCATTGTGGATTTATATGGATTTACATTCTATCTAGTATCAACATTGTTGGTGTCTAGGAAAAGCATCCGGAGGGGTGATCATTTGGGGTGTGCCCTCCCATGTCCTGATGGTTGCATCATTGGAGTTGGATCCTGACGGGGGCTGAGATGGACGGATTTTCCCTCGGGATACACCCAGGTTACCTGGAAGAACGGAGGAGGTCCAGTACATCATTGGTGCAATCCACATTCTTGTTTGTTGTGCAACCTCATTCATCACTGCAGATCTTGGGACCAGATCTCATCCAATCTTTGAGATGGATCCACCTGTTCTGCACTAGAGAACTAGTCTCCAGATTGACGGTAGATATTTACCACAAACCCAAGCTACATTGGTTGCAACCCAAATATACCTATATATATATATACATACACATACACGCAAATACACACATATACACACACACACACACTGTATATATATATCTACATAATTAAGCACACATCTCTATCAATCTCTCTCTCTACATATATATCTATATATCTATATACACATATAGCTATGTCTCCCGCTCTCTATGTATATATATATATGCATACACATATTGATTCAGCCAAATGAGGTTGCCTTTTTCTACCCACCTGCACCCCTCTGACTTCGCCTCGACGGGCGCCGGGTCCATGGCATCGCCCGTGGGGCTGCGGGGCGGTTTGTTGGTGACCTCGTGGTGCGGCTGCTGGGGGTCACTAGGTCACCATTCCCTGGATGGGTTGAAGGGAAAATTGAAAACGGAAAGCTCCATAGGGAAATCCATGGTTTCTGGTTAAGATTTCCCCTTCAACCAATCCATTAAGCCATATATATATATATATAACATGATACAAACTATTAGTTGTATAAATGTGGCATTATAGTATAAACCATGATAAAACCAAGAAAGTCTAGGTGGTGCCAGGGATGTTGAAGTTGGTTTGTACCCCATGATTTAGTTCAATGTGTCTACCTTAAACCCAACACTGAAATGTTAGTGAAATGAACCATTTTAGCTGAAAAAAACTATAGATATCTATAGATAATCAATAATCATGAGCCCGAAGTATGGTAGGGACATGCAAAATCTGGTGGGATTTTGCAGGGAAAACTGGGTGCCCTACTGGGGTTTTTGTGGGATGCGGATTTGAAGCAGTGATGTATAGTGGTATAGCCAAGAGAAATGCAGAAACATTTGCTTTGTATTTTCTGTATCAGAGAAAAGGGATGTTTTTTTTTTTTTCAATAGCGAAAATGATACGAGTTGGCAGGTTCAAATGGGTCTGACATTCTTACCCATCCTCATCCAACGTCATTGCCATTTCTGAGTGGCTAAACTTGCTAGACACGAGGAATTCGGGAATCCGTATATGGGTGTGTCCGAAAATGGAATATATGCCCAACATTGCTATGTTTTATGGGGGGACAATGATGAATCATTGAATATTATGATACCTTACTTTCAGACAACCAAATATCATTCAAATGCAAAATGCAAATACATCCGAATTTATCTATCTCATGAACCCTGAAACCAAATGATGCCTAGTTCACTTAACCTCTTCTTCCCAAATCCACCTGCTTGACAGGGATTCCTATGGTGTATTATTTTCTGTCTTAAGCCCATGAACGTTTTTTTGGGGGTCAATGCCCAAATCTAATATCATCATCCATATTAAAGTCATCCATAACATACCCCCGATAGTTTTTTTCCAGCTGTTTACCGATTATCCACACATGGAGGTTTCCGAAGTAGAGGTACCCCAAATCATCCAAGCCATTCGAGCATGACTTCGTGTTGAACCCCATGGTGACTTTGGGATCCCCCATAATTTTAGGACACCTCCATTCAGATTGCGGGGAATATCAACGTATGGGTTTCTCTGAAAATGTTGTAATCAATGGATTATCATCATTTTCCCTATTATTCAATAGCAATATTGGGCATATAATGATTCCATTCTCAGACACCACCATTTGGAGGTTTGCCAAAATGAGGGGTACCCCCTGATTAATAGGATTTTCCATTCTAAACCATCCAGCTTTTGATCACCACGGAACCCTGGATCCGCGCCTCCAACAGCAACGCCTTGGATTCAGGATCTTTGGCATCTCGGCGCGGAGGGCGTCGGAGGGCGTGTTGGTCGAAAAATCGAGAGCTTGACCTCCAATTGATGGCCTTCATTGGGGAAAGTGAGGTTCTGAAACACCTTGATGCAATTCCGGCAATTCGGCAGCCTAGTTTTTTGGACAAGGCCTTAAAGGGGCAACCGATGAAACTTGGGGATGAAGATAAATAATGAACACGCCATGAACATTCGTGGACATCCATGAACATTTGGATCTCAGCGATCATTAGGGATATGTCATCAAGAAGACTGGGAATATGTACGGATTCCTGAGTGAATTCTGATGCCGAAAGCGGCCATTGCTGCACCGCAGGCTACACCCCAGTCAAAACCAGGCCAAACAGCGCATCGGCCGCAAAAAATGTCAAGGCGGTGGTGCCCAGTTTGGGATTGCTGAATTGTTTGTTTATATCTAATATAACTGGGGTTTATGCTAGACATATCTGTTATCTACAGTTAGGGGGGGCACCACATTTCATAACTCCCGTGGTTGGTGACCCCCATTGAACCGTGGAAAACGAATGCTTTCATCATGAAAATTGGGAAGGTTTCCCTCTAAAAAACATCACAAGAAACAATGCTGATAAGTTGCAGAAATCCATAGGTTTTACCAGTGACGATAGAGGTTTTCCTATGGTTTCCGCCACATTTTTCCATCCACTGGGACAGGGTGCCAAATGTGCCCTTCACGCTGCGTTCCGAGATGCTACCGATCAAGGCCACTCTCTCCTGCACCGACTGCCGAAAGATCCAGATCTCCTGAGTCGCTGGACGCGTTGCTAACGAGTGGATGGTGAGATGCGAGATCTTTACTCCCCATCCAATGTGATGGTACCCATAATGGTGAAAGATCATGGTTCCCCACTCTTTTGTGATTTATCAGGGATACTGTGAAATTGTATCTTACAAAGGTTTAAATAGCAATATGAATATGACCATACAGATGGATGGTTGACACGAAAAACAATCATAAACCTAACTTGAGATGGAGTCACTGTTGACTTGGATGGTGATCTCACCATGTGTTGGGCTGCTGAAAAAGTGGCTGCCCCGTCTACTACTGCACTGAATATGCAGCGTGCAACATCTTGTTGACAATCATCGAATACTACTTCCTGGTGACTCATGGTGACTCTATCATCACCCAGAGTGATTCAATTCCTTTACGAGTGATAAATGCTTGAGGTTTTAATCCCAAATAAATCCACCATCCACTTGAGGTTTTCACATTTTCAACACTGTTTCTAATCCTCAGGGCCGCGTCCTCGATGGTGGGATCTGGTGCTTCAAACATCAACTTCACCTGGTTGGAGGTGCTATGAAGTACCAGCTAGAGGCACATAGCTGTGGAAAAACCATGGAAAAACCTATTCGGAGCATGATCTACTTTCATGGTGGGTCTTCCACATCTATGGCAATGTTTACCAGAAGGGGTACTATGCGGTAAATTCGCATAGACCCCGTGCGATGAGCGTGCAGGGGTTGCAAGATGAGTTTCCATTCAAAAATCACTTACTGGAGGATATTTGACCAATTTGAGATAGAGAAAGAAATGGTTCCCCCGCCTATGTCAACTCAGGATTTAGTAAATTTTCTATTTTTCCAATAGGGGGCAATGTCATTTTTTAAAATAACAAGTCATCAAACTTTTTTTGGAGATGGTTACAATTCTCAAAAATGACCATAGCCACAGAAAGGGACCCCAAACGATCGGTTTCTGTTGATTCATAACTGCAATAGCTAGGGTCTATAGGGGCTTCATCTTTATCTTTAGTTGGATGGGCATGGGATGTTTGGGGATTTGACGAATCCAACAAATGAGGCTTAATAAGAAGGAAGGGACTCCCTTACTTAGTTAAGGATTTGGTTCAATGGCAAATATATCTATGGTTAGATGGGATTACAAACCAACTTACACCTGGGACGTCCTTCCTGTAGACAGTTTACCAGTATGTATATGTATATACATATATATATATATACATGAGAGGATATACTGTAGTTACCTACAAATATCCTGATTCTTGGGGCATATCCAAAGACCATTTTGGATGATTATATTCATTGCCCCACCTACAAAATAAAAACTTCTGACCATTCCTTACAACAAATTATGTATGGATTATATTCCCCTTGTTTGGTGATTATACCATTGTTATACCATGATTATGATCATTATAATGCAGGTTACATCATGACAATATTGTATCCCCATTATTTTACCATTTACTCATACTCCCATAGAAATCCCCAAGAAATCACTCTGCCAACGGATCTCCCAACAACTCCAGCCTTCACATTGCTCACGGCGCGGAGCCACAAGTCCTTCTCGTCCGCGTTGCGCGCGCAGAAGCGATGACTCAGGGAAACAGTTGTGGAGGCGTTGCGTGCAACGCAGCACCAATGGATTTGTGGGATCTATTGTTTTTTTGGTCATGAAACCGCATAATGCGTGTATATAGATTTGTAGTTTACACGCCACCTATATACCTAACCCAGTTGGTAGTAAATACTTGTTAGTGCCCAAGGGAATCAAGGAATTGGTCCAACAACACGTGAGGATGGCCAGAACATGCGTTTTTCTCCCTTCAAATACATAACATCGGCGGGTATAACCAACCATAGTTTTTGGAAAACTGGTGGGTATGCATACTTGGATGTGCGTCCCAGTCAGCCAGGGGTTCATAACTATCGTTTTTTCCCTTCATGTACGGTTGCCTATCCAAATACTAACTGGGATGCACATCACAGTAGGAATCAGCGTAGAAATGGATGAACCCCACACACAGGTTTGCAGCACATGCGGAACCGGGCAATATCTGCAAAATTCTGCGTGTGGGAGAGAGGATACTTTTTGGCGCATCTACTTTGAAATTTACAAAATCACAAGTGGGAACATCCCAATCTGGGTTGGAACATGAGTAACAGACACTGGCAACAAAATTCGTTGGTGAACCTCAATTCATCACCACAAAACCTCACCCGGCGGCCACTGAGACATTGATGGTTCAATTAAGGTCTTCGACAAATCGTGCAAAAACTTGTTGTATGCAGCAACCCCCAACAAGATAGAACAGTAATAACCTAAAGTAGCGATTACTGACTTTTTTTTTGGGGGGGTTACTATAACTATCTACCAAGAATGAAATCAAATCCAAACCTGGTCAAACTAGTCGCTCGCTTATGTACCAACAAACATCAGCCATCTGCAATGAATTTAAGCCTGCAATGAATTTAAGCCATCATCTCGATTGATTAACTCTATCATGTTGTTTGAAAGGTGAACAATGATGTTACTTGATGCAGGCATCGGATAAAAACTACCTTTCCCTACTAAAACTGGCCAAACAAGATGCGTACAAACTAGTATCAGAAATAAGGTTTACTATTCGGCCATCTGGTTAAATTGTAATATTTACCAACCTGAAAGGTTGAGTGATTCTGGCGAGATCCCTGAGGCTGATAAATATCATGATACACATGCTTTGACTTCAGTTCGTCAACATCTAATTTCAGGATGGCGATGATTTTTGTTCTCCCCCATCATCATGTTCAAACATCCCCTCCTGTAAAGTAATCAAACTACCTTCTGGCAAACTAACGTAGCTATTGAACATGGCCATAGAAATAGTGGATTTTCCATAGTTATGTTAGTTTACCAGAGGTTATTAGGAAAACGGACCATGTGTAGAGGATTTTCTCAGGGAAACGAATTGGGTTTTCCCAATCAGCGCCCAGCTGGTCGATGCCAAAGACGTTGCAGTAGACGCCCGAGCGAGTGGAGACCTGGGATCAAACATCTGGGAAATTCAGATATATATATATATATATATGTAATTATATATATAATATATATATATATGCTCAACCCCCCCATGATCCGTATTTTACATCTTGCTTGGCATAGAATTGAGGGTTGGTTGCCACATGTTCATCATGATTAGTGAGTATTGCTTGAATGTGATGAATGATGAACATTATGCCAGATAAGTGGAAGATGGTGAGAACATGAAGAGAGAAGAAGTAGAAACAGCATTCTTTGCAGAAACATACAATCTGTGGAAAAATGCAATAGGCCTTGAATGCAGTTCAGCCTCCCTCTCATTCTTTCTGCATGACACTTGTTTTGAAGGAAAGGCTTCACTACTTCAAGATCATGTTGCCTGTTTTGTTTAGATGTTTCATTCATATGGAAGGGCATATTGCACACATACAACCATGACCAGTCTCTTTCAACAAATACCACATACACCCAAGGGTTCTACTTCATAAATGCTTATTGGTATTATTGCATGCTCCTTTTGGTTAAAGCATCTCATTATCCCACTATTCTTCCATTTATCCCACTACTATGCAAAAAAAGAAAAACATACACCCATTATAAACCCTTTATCACCCCATTATCATCCCATTATATACTCAATACATACCAACTATGTACACATTATTATCCCATCATCAATCTTAAACTGAATATCCAATTATTCTCCCATTACAGTATCCCATGACTTTCCGTTCTATACTTATTAAAATTCCTGGTTCTACCTTCTTTCACATTTATCCTCCCATTATGTAGTCACTATACTTCATTATTATCCCATCATGCCATGAAAATTTCTGCTTCCACCATTCAACCCATAAAAAATCCATCAAACAGTGGATTAACGCCCATTATCTGGGCAAATTACAATTAAATTCATTCACCTGAAATAAGACCCTTTGGATCCATTTGGGGATGATTCTCTTTACTAACCATATATTCCAGCATAGTTCCAGCACTATCATAGCATCATCCCATCAACAAATAGGATTAACAACCATCAACAAATGGGATCATAATTTTCAGCAATGGTCACTATCATTGTTAGTTACCATTATCCCAGTACATAGTCACTATCAATATAACTATTATCCTTTATCCCACTATAATTATCCCATTATAATTGTTAGTTACCATTATCCCATTATACAGTCTCTATAACTCATTATTCTGGTTAGTATAATTCATTATCCCATAAAAAACCCATTATCCCACTATCCGATTCTAATTCAATGACTTCTCCCCCCAATGGTTCCCATCATCGAAACAAACATTGGGTCACCATTTTGGGCTTTCCGAACCGTGGTGGACTCCGACAGCGCCACGGTGGAGAGCTGCGAGGTCGTTCAACGAACCAACGATGAGTTCGGAGTTTTCCCCATGAAAATCATCCAACAAAAAAAAAGGGGGTGCTGGGGAAATCCGGTGAATGATGAAACATGTCCAAACATGGAAACAAAAACAGAAGTCTTGGGAATTACCATGCTTTTTTTCACTCTCGACATCAATGAAACATCTCCCAAACATCTCTAAATTCCCCAACGAGTTCCATCCAACGGGCTGAAATCTGTGAGACTGGTTGATTCTTCAAATGTCGCCTTGAGTGATTTTAGAATTGCGAGTTCATGATGGTATACAGTCCATTTTTAGTCACAGCAAAATCACATTGTAGGTTGTATATACATGTACATACAATATTCTATGATATCCCATAATCATTCCACTATCATTAGTTATTCCACTATCATTCCGTGATTTTTCGTCCCATAAGTATCCCATTGATCAAGCCCTGCCATGGAGTCTCCCAGCTGCCACCTCGCGGTCGCACCAGGCATCACGGTATAAGGTCATCTTAGACTCCCCTCCCGAGTACCTCTGATCCAAACAGGGACCCTGTGATGAGTTGATGATGGGTTGATGATGGGGGTGAAACATAGGGGGAACCATTTTTGCAACCCAGTTTTTGAGGTGTCGAGTTATGGACTGGTGAACTGAAAAACATTGTCAAAGTCTATGGTTATGATTGGGATCCCCCCTCAACGCTGGAAATTTGATGATTTGATGTTAAACATGACTTACCCTTTGCCCAGACTTTGGTTCCAAACGCTACAACAAATCTATCTCTTTGCCAACGTCCCCAAAGGTATCACCCCAAACACGATACGGGCCCCATCGACCTGTCACCCCCCCAGCAACGCACGCATGGAGCTCCGCATAGACCAACTGACAGGTGTCCATCGCTGAACCGTGCAGAAGGAAACCGGCCTGAAGGACGCTGATGGGATTCCAACCCCTGTAAGTTGGGATATCATCTTTATAACTCATGGTTGTAAAACCACTTATCAATGGAACTGCAACCAAGTTGGGGAAGCTTTTGACATTTCTATTTTTTAATATGTCTGTGATGTTACTTTTTGTTGTCATTGATTTTAAAGCATCTTTCTTTGACAACTGAGTTCTTTCTCATTGAATTACCCAGGCAAACATCACCACTTTTGTTTGGATAACTCACCATTTTTCTTGGATCGATCTGTATTTTTTGAGTCAAAAACGCAACATGTAAGGTATGTGAGCACCCAACATCCATCGGTTTTTGGTGAAATTCCCCAATTTTTCTTGCTGAAACCCCACTCAAGGGCTCCAAAATGAATCAATCCAGCAATGAGCCAGGGTTTCGGTTGGGGGGGGTATTCAATATCATATTCCATTTCTACTATCAAAATTAACCCATTATATAACTTAACTGGGCTTAGGATCTCATAAATAACCTGGAGACATTGAGGTGGTACCGAGGGGGGTATTCTATACTGTGCAATCCCCATGGAAACGCTGACATCTCCCTTCTGCCGAGATGAACTCCCCAATTCTGTTGCTGAATCCAACCCCTAATCATTATTTCGTATTACCAAGAGAAGAAGAAGAACTTGTAATAATGGTTATCATGATTACAATTGATATGTATTATCATTGTGGTTAACATTCTTGCTGTCATCAGTCTCATTGTTATCACTATTGCTATCCATATTCACTGTCATTAATCATTCTTAGCTCTTACATCCATTACTATCCCTATTACTACTATTGTCACTATATATATATAGATGTATATATATATATATGTATACATAGTCCGTGTTCTTAATTTTCATACTATTCATTACTACTATCCCTGTTAATCATTATTTCAATCCATAATTTTACTAATCATAATCATATTTGTCATGATCATTGTCATTGCATCCATTATTAATATGAACTGTTACGACTATCAATATTAACATTTATCAATAAATTGAATCCGATTGTTGACAATAATCTGATTCCTGACAATGAATTGGGAATGTCTGGAAATAGGAGATACCTCGAATTATAGCCATTTAATCGGGAAAATGATGATTAACCATTGGGTTTAGGGGTACACTATTTTCAGACAAACCCCAATTGAACTCCTGGGCGTTCCGAGCCAAGATCCGCGTTCGCGTGGCTTCGTTGCCGGGCAGGGGCTGCACCTGGCCGCAACGGACAGGAGCAAGGGACATCTGCAGGAAAACCCTTGAAAAAACATGGGTTATTGGTTTTTAATGATTAACTAATGGTTAACAAATGGTTATCAATGAGTAACTAGAGGATCATGAATGAGGAATCAACTGTTAGTTAAAATATGAGATTGAAGAGGAACACCCAGAAAGACTGGGGGCTTAGCAAAACATCAGGATTTTTAGGGAGGAACACCCAACAAACCTTTACAGTATGAATCTAACCAACAAAACATCGGATTCACAGATTGAAACTTGGGAATTTCCAACTCGAGATGAATTTAAGTGGCTTCAAGGGCTACAGAAAAGGCGATTCAAACATGTGTGATTTCAGTAAGATTGCCATGTTTAGCATAGCAAGATTGCCATGGCGGGAGGTCAACCAAAATGGGTGATTCGAGTGCTCCCATGGCTTGGAGATTTCCCACGGTCTATATCCCAACTAAAAAGCCTAAGGAAATCATCATTTTGGCTCATGTTATATCAGCAAAATCCCCAACTGGAGACAACCAATCCTCGCCTGCAGATCGGATGTGGGATACAAGGATTGTGTCACCTGGCCAAGGCAGTGGCAGGGAAATATGAAGCTGAGGGGCTTATGCTTAAATGTGGGGGATGTATCCACAAGATAGGGCAATTTTATTGGGGAACATGTTTTTTTAATTCATCCGAATTGTTCTTGTTGCCCCTAAAACCCTAAAATTTCGGACAAAGTCATACGAACTACTGACAAGACTATCCAGACTACTGACTACTGGATATGTTCCGTCTATTAGGATTCAGGATAGCTTCAATTCAAGTCTCCAGATACCAATGGATGCCCATACCCTAGTATCTGATGTATCTGTGAATGTTTCATTATATTGTCAGTTCCTCATTTGTATAAGCAATTCTTCTGACATGGCTCACCTTGGGTCCCAACTGTGAGACCCTTGGGACCTGAATGGGGAAGAAGCTACGGTGCCCCAATCCCCCAGTTTTGTCATCATCTTCCCCAGTGGGAAACTTGATCCAAATTCTCCCAGCCCACCTTGGACACGAGGTATCCAATCTTTTCAACCCATTGGTCCCGCTCCTGGAGAACATGTGGTCTGCAGGGAGAAACCACTTGAAGATGAACCTCTGATCTTGAATAACGACAACAATAGCAATGGTTATCACATATAATAACAAATATCAATTTAATAATCAATAATAGCAATTTGATAGTGATGATAATAACCCATAATCAAATTGATTGCTATATGATGTTCTTTTTTTGGGGGGAGTCGGTCGAAGAAACTTTGTAAGTGCTGCTTGATTTGCTTGACAGAAGTATGGATTTATGTTGGTTTACATTCTCATCCAAAATACTAAATTGGAGCCCTCAACGATCATCAGCATTTGGTACCCGCCAAATCATCCGAAGTTCGCTGATTTGAGCCTTGAAAGCCATGGGTTTAGGGTACTTGGTGCTTCACCCATGGGATCAACCCGCAAATCGGGGACTTGCGATCACCATTCGTTGTAGATTCCATTTATAAGTGGTGATGGGATGTAACCCTGGTTACTAAACAGTTCCTGGGGTTACAGTGAACCACCAAGTACCTCCCATGAAGAGATCTCGGGCAGCTCCTTGTAGGCGTTGCCGCCAGTGCAAGCGAAGTACAAACAGAGGTCATGACCCCCAGCACGAAAAACCTGATCCACGGCGATGGTTTTGAAATTTCTTGGGTTTTAGGGAGTTGTTTCATATTCCAACTCATATCATGTAGCGGTTCCAACTTTTTGTTGGAGTTGTAGTATGTAATTCATAGGGTTTCCTACATGAATTCAATCATCCCATATAATGGGAAATACTTTCAATACAGCAATGCGGTGGCCAGATCATGCACCAGTCTGGACTTCAACAGGAGCATCAAATTCTGTTTCCAAGAACAATTTTGGGTCGTCTCGGAAAGGGGCAAAACTGACGTAAATCCAATGCGCAAAATCTAATAGCATTAGGGTAAGCTCACCTTGTCTGCAGTTTTTCTTGGCCCGCCCTGGCTGGTGATGCTTCAACCATCACCACCAATCCTTCGATACCAAGGGGCCGTGAGCTTAAACACTGCCCAGTAGGCTGAGTGCTGTAATGTCTTCACCTGGCAGGTGGAATTCCTGGGTTTCGCAAACCCACCAATCAGTTTCAGTGAACCTTGGGGGAAGTAATCAGTAAAAATTGAAGGATTGAACCAGAATATGGGTAACAAAAACACACCGAACAATGGGGATTTCACCATCGCGATCCGCCGGAAGAATCTCCCGCTGATGTTTGGGACGCTCTGCGAACTAAGGGTGATATACTGTGATATAGTCAACCATTTTGTGGGGATAGATTTATTTGTGGGACATATTGGAATATCATGGAGTGAAAAACCCGCAAGCTAACCAAGATGTGGAAAACCAAACATATCGATCTGTTACCATGTGGATTCTCCATATCTTTTTGTATGTTTTGAGGGTACCACCCAACTAATCCATTCTTTGGGATATGAAAAAAAAGCCCACCAGATATGTCAATCATTGAGCGGGAACGCCATCAACTGTCACGTTTTTTGCAGAAAAAGAAGGTTATTTTCACATAGCTATGGAAAACGGCCCATTTATAGATGATAAACACGATGATTTACCTACCTATAAAATGGTGGTTTTCCACTTCGCAAATCGTAGCATCACCATTTCTGGCACCTGACATTTCTCCACCAAAGAGAAGGGCGACCACGCGCGGTTCGTGGTCTTCCCGCCTGCCAGTTGTGACGTTTCTTGAGGTCCAGTTTGTCCAGAAATGGGGCACTCCCAATATCTTCACCATTCTGCAATGACTCCAGATTGGAATATATATATATATATAACTAAATATAAATGTAAAATAATAAATATACATACACATATAATACACCCTCTCAGGACTCACACACACACATACTACATTAAAGAATTGAAGAAACATTCAGAAGTACGGTAAAAACCCAATGCCATACACCATCACTGGTCATGCCCAATCCCCAGCATTGCCTGAGATCGATTGCATGGTAAAGCCATTGGCCTCACATCGAGCTTTGAAAGGTGACTGCAATGGGAAATGGTGTGTTTTGGAACCCCAATTTATGGCATCTTCAAAGGGATATATATATATATAACTCATCAAATCATCATGATGCAGCAGATGCAATGCGTTTTTTTCCAACATGTTCAGACAAACTTAGTGAGGACACCCCATTTCAATGAAGAAATTGCAACTGTGGAGTTTCCGGAAAACCACGTTTTTCCCCGGGTTCTCCCCCAGTGAGTCGCTTCGCCAAGTCACGTAAAGCGCCACCGTCATTTGCTGCACCGACTCCTGCGGCCGATGGAGTGGAAACCATTGGTGTTACCGTGTCACCATCGGGGTGTAGCCAAGAAAGCATGGGGGGTGTACCGTTTTACCATCATTTAAGGTTGTAAGCAGCATTTCCCACGAATTCTAACAGATATCCCCAAACAAAAAGACGGGCACCAACTCCGCTTTTCCGAGACTTGGGATCGAAGAGCTTCCCTCCGGATGTAGCATGAATTAGTCTCCAAAGAATAGTCCGAAGAGATCCGAAGAGTAGATTCTACAGCAAGATAGTGCAACATGATGATAACAAGCAGTGGTAGTGAGACGTACGCCCCAATCAACATCGCGACCAGAAACTTGTACAGATTCTCTCAGAAACATGGATCTAAAATCCGGCTACCCTCCGATAATCAAACGTGGCAATGGACAATCCCTCATGTATAGTTCATTTTCCCAATCAACATCTCCATTTATTGGAGATTTTCAATTGCCATGTTTCACTTTTGGTGTGCTTCACTTTCACTGTCAACACAGGTGTAACGTCGAGGCTTCCATGCTGTGGGCACTCCTCCAGCTTGATTTGCATCAGGGTTCCTACCAACAACCTCAAGGGCTGATTTTCAGGATTTTCGCCGGAGCCCAAAGCTATCAATGCAAAAACCCATCGATGTTTGGTGCTAAATAGATCTTAGATATCTGGCTATGGCTCAAAATTATTGACCCTATAATTGGTTGGTTCATGTTAATTTACCATTAAAAACTACCATTTTTGGTACCATAATTTTGAGCCATAGCCATCTATGTTTTTGGGACTCTAAAGAACTCATATGGATATCAACCAGCGGGAGATGTTGTTTCACAAATCCAGCAGAAGATTTTGACACAAACAAGTGGTTGCCCCTCAGGAATGCTTGTTTGTTGGTTTATAACATCAATTGACTGGTTCCATATATTATATATCTTCCATACATACACCCAACAGTGACATATTGGTGACATAAACTAACTCAGCTAACATAAATAAACGATCAACTCTCAAGTTTTGGTGGTTAAATCCAAGTGTTAATGGTTGAATCCAATTTTGATAGTTCAGTCCCTGTCGTTGATGATTGTATCCGTGTACAATCAATATCAAATCCATCAAATGCCTATTACAAAAACATAACATCCAAAATTTGGTTGGTTAAACTCAATTAATACACATAAATCAACTATTAGTTATCATTTCTGGTCGTTAAATCCCGAAATCGTTGGTTGTAGCCCGATGGTTCGACCACAAGAACTATCAAACCATGGGTGCCCGCACGGATCTCCAAGCATCGTTTCTGCTTCAGCCGCTTGGTATGTTGGAACCTCAGCAGCTTCAGTGGAGTGCTGGTGGTGTTTTTTTGGTTAAACAAAAACCCTGGAGGAATAGAGGTTTGATCTGGACTTCATGGCCTTTTTGTGGTGATTTTGTGTGTCAGAATGGTGATTTTTGAGACAAAACAAGAGAACTGGTTGGAGACTAAGGATCTGATGGTGATTTTAACGATCAAAACGGTTTCATCCCATCCAGTAACTCCCCGCTAGGGGCCCCCAAATGAATAGATCCCACACCAAACCAAGGTTCCTAAGGGGGTTATTTCATGTTGGGGAGAAGAAATGAGTGGTGAATTCGTAGAATCTGTCTCGATGGTTTAGGGGTTCAAACATCTTCAAACATCAAAGCAACAGGCCGCTTTAGCTGTGACAAACTGAAGGTGATCGCCTTGAAAATCAGGATGAATTCCAGATGGCCCGATGAATCAGCATCCCCGATTGACATTCCCAGTTGGGGCTGATTATGAGGTTAAAGTCGCTTTCTTTGCTGGCTACAACCTTATTGCAGGTAAACCTTCTGTCACCCTCCGACAAAAAAGTCACATGGTTTGCTGGAAAATCCCCGAGCAAAAGTTCCATGACTTTCCCAAAAAAGAACTAAACCTCCATGGCTAGGCGGGGATTTTCCCGTCAATTTCCTATATTTTTCCTAAATTTTCCCCACGTATTCCTATAGGTTTCCCATTATTTTTCCCAGAAGTTCCCATGATTTTCCCATACATTTCCTATATTTTCCTAGGATTTTACCAAAATTTCCCATAGTTTCCCATGGTATTCCCATGATTTCTGGGGGAAAACCACACCTCGCTCTGACCCAAACGCCACGTCCATGCTTCGACCCCGGCCGCGCGCAATCGAGGACCAGGGGGCAACTTCCCACGAGCTCGGCGGAATCGGCGGAAGGAGCTTGTTGTGAATCCAGATGGTGAAATTGTTGTGAGATATGGATTTTTAGGTTGTTAATTGTCCACATAAAAAAAAATATATAAATAATTTTCCATATAATGATTATTAGGTTGTTAATCCATAGATTTTGCCAGTAATCATGAATTAAGAATGGGTATAATTAATACCATAATAGTGGGTATAATTGATTAATAGTGGGTATTTTGATTAGTCATCACAACCAAATAATGCCAACAATGGGTATACTGATACTGGGTATAGTTGAATAATCATGGGTATAGTAAAATCAATAATGGGTATTAATCATGGGTAAAATTGAATAATCATTAATTAATAGAATGCCATTATTGTACAATAAACTTATTCAAGAGCAAGCAAAATACCATATTTGTTTTGGTATAATTAATATTAGATGATTTACCCATACTGGTGATTTTTAATTAATCATCATAATTAAACAATACACACAATAATAGGAAAAATCTGTATTTTACCAATAATAAGAATGGCCATTCCAATCATAATTCTTTGGAATAATCCATTAATCCACAATAGTGTAATACCAATAATAATAGGAATAATCCATTTGCTAATTGCGGAAATGACCAATGATGATATTGACAAACATGATGATAATGATAATAATAATAGTAATATATAATCATAGTAATGATAATAATCATCAATGACTACGACTAGTGTCAGTTTGTCTCAGGAATAGACAGTATTGTTGTTAGTTCAGATGGATTTTGCTTCAGCCACTGGGCATCCCGAACCACTATCGGGCAGGTCCTGCTGCAGCTGGATGTGGGGGCTTTACCAAACTTCCAAAAATTCGTTAATTAGTGAATCTTGACAAGCGCTTTGGTAAACCACAGTGAACAAAGTGATTAGTGAATGTGGCACCTCCAATTATTTGTATCTTTTCCCTTAAGACCAATCAATTTCTTTTTCCCTCTTGTCAGGGCCAAAAAGTCTTTGGATTGGGTGCTACGGCAAAATCTAGCCAACATATCTGTTATTTTCCTCAGGAATTGTCAAAAAAATCCAGGTGGCCATATATCATATATCAGTTGAACAACTCGAAAAAAACATGATTCTTGCTTGCGAATCCAGCGTGTTCGGGATTGGGGTCCATAATCGTAAATACGCCGATACGCCGATACGCCGATCGCTGTGTCTACGCCGATACGCCGTTACGCCGATCGATACGCCACTACGCCGATCGCTGTGTTTACGGTGCCTTATAACCANATACGCCGATACGCCGATCGCTGTGTCTACGCCGATACGCCGTTACGCCGATCGATACGCCACTACGCCGATCGCTGTGTTTACGGTGCCTTATAACCAACCCTAAACAAACCCTAAACCAACCCTAAACAAACCCTAAACCAACCCTAAACAAACCCTGAATAAACCCTAAATAAACCCTAAGCAAACCCTAAACCAAGCCCAAACCCTAAATAAACGGCATTCGGTGTATCGGTGTATCGGTGCGCGCACGGCAATCGGTGTATCGGTGTATCGGTGCGCGCACGGCAATCGGTGTATCGGTGTATCGGTGCGAAAAACGTTTAGCGGACCCCAATCCCGAACGCTATGTGCGAATCCCATTCTACCATCAATAACATGCTGATCTCATTCATACAAAAACCCCATCATGAAGTGGTTGGAAAATCCCATTCTACCACTGGAATTTCTTTTTTTTTTTTGCTTTATCCATAAAAAAATCTACAGCACAACGTGCTTGGAAAAGTCGACAAAATCCCTCAGTCCCAGCTGGATCCACCTTGAAGCCTGGAACTGCAGGGTAGCTGTGGTTCACCTCCAAGTCATGTTCCCATAGTCCTCAGCACGAAACGACGCCCGAAACGCCAAGGTGGGGAACCCCCCCGAGGTTTGTTGGTTTTTAAACCTCATTGTATAACTGTAGTTGATTATACAACTATTTTGAAGTATAAACTATAGATATAAACTATAGTTGATTGTAAACCTCATTCTATGACTATAGTTGTCTCTACCAGAAACCATAATCAATCAAGTTATAAATTAACTTGGCTATCGTTTGGGGGCCCCACCTAGTGGGAAACTCTGATTGTAGCTCCTTGGCTCTACATACACATAGCTCCTTGGCTCACTCCAAACCACTAGACAGTCAAGGTATTTCTCACTCTTTCTTTTTGGTGATGAATCCTGCAGACTTGTCTTCTCTGCTACTTCTTGGCTTGACCGAGCCATTCAAAATACGCCTGTTGGTTGCTTATTTTAGCGGGTTATACCGTGAAAGACCAGCTGGTTTAATATCTATGCCTAAAACCCACAATAGGGATACCCAAAAATCAACCAGTGCATTGGCAACAGGATGGGAACAAAAAGCAAAACACGTGCAAGGCCGGGCCCCCCAGTCGGGCGGGAAAAACTGGGATGCCCCAGCGGTTTCGCTCGCGTTGACAAACGCATTCCTCGAAGCCCACCAGCCATGCAAACATGCCGCCTGGCAAGGTTGAAGGTGGCAAACCCCAACAAGAAGACATAGCCAAATTATGTCAAATTTACCATTTGCGGTTTAGTATGGTTGACTTTAGACCATACACGATTTGGGGTTTGTAATCGGTTTTATCACACTGAAGAAATTATGGTTGTGGTGAATTGCCTCTAGTCGCAGTGCCGGCAGGTTCAACTCTCCAAATGAAGTCGTCCAACTCGTAGTTCGTACTTCGGATCACCCTATCTCCTAACGTTCTTTCAAATCCAAATTACTTTCCAAAGTTACCCCCTGGTGCGGAGCAACTTCTTCATAAGCCAACAATGTCAACCGTGGATTAACCACCCCATGGGGCTGTTGACATTGGCCACCATCCTGATCATGGTGCAGAAAGACCACCTAGGTGTTTTTGCATCCCCTGAGGGTGGCATCATTCCCCTAATCTTGGATACAAACACCAGGGTCGTGTGGGTTCCATGTATACATTTATTCCGTAAATTCCATGAAAAATACGATTCAATGATCATTTTGGTTCGTTGAGTAATGAAGATTTAGGACATCTTTGGGTTTGTCTGAAAATAGTGTACCCCTAAAATCATTGGAGCATCAGCATTTTCCCATTAATTCAAAGCTATTTTGGGGGGGATACCCTATTTTAAGACACCATTTTTTTCAGCATCCACCCAGAAACCTCCGGATTTCACCCCAAGGGCATCACCCCAACTTCGACTGGAGGCTTGGTCATCTGACCTCTCAGGAGCTGGGGGAAAACGGGGAAGCTGAAGAGGTACCCTCTGGTAAAAATAACAGCTTGCTATGGAAAATCAGCATTTTTTCATGGGAAAATCCACTATTTCTATGGCCATTTTCACTGGCTATGTTAGTTTACCAGAGGGTCAACGGTGTTTTTTTTCTCCCGTTGTGGCTATGATTTTCCTATAATCAGGTCGGAGCTGCGCCGATTGAGGGGGGTTCTTCAATGGAACGACAAGCTTCTTTTTTGGTCCGCAGTAAACAATGATAGGTATGCAATCATCTGAAATAGGATTTCACAAGCAAACATGATGATGTTGCCACAGGAAACGCTTTGTGGAACCAAGAACAACATTGTCTCATAGCTCCTGTGCTCTTGAGAGTGGGATCCTTGCGGTGAACTATGAATGGACTTTGACTTTGGATTGATTTGGTGTATGTTATGTTGCGTCCTGGATTCCATCAATGGGCCGGGAATCCATTGGCTTCCCAGTGAACACACATGGAATTTCGTCAGAACCATACTATACTTTCCCCGTAGCATCCCCCATATGTTTCTCCAGAGATTTTCGCCTGTGAAATCACCATCCCTTGGTGAATTACCCTCCAGGAACCTAACAGTTCGCTATGGATCATGGCGCATTTATAGATGATTTACCTTCAACAAAGGCGATTTCCATAGCTCATGGTGAGGTCCAGCGAAGTCACCACCATGAATATCCCATTCTACTACCACTCTTGGTAGTTAAATCCCGAGGTGAAATCACCAAATATCCCCTTCAACCTTAATATCTCACTTGTAATCCTCATTGATACCCCCCTGAGTTCCCTGGCATCCGGTGGCAGAACGAACATCCCGCGGCCGCGCGCAACACCGAGCTGTAGGCCAGAAGCCAGGCCGGTGGAAACAGAAATGGATCTGTAGAAACCATCCATTCGAGGAGAATATCTATAGTATATGAAGGTATATGTATATAATATGTGTATATACATATATATATATATATTACAAGAATCATCAACCAAACCTACAACCATCTTAGGAGGATATCTAATGATGTCTATATTTGAACAAGGCTGATCATCCAGTTTTGGGCACCGGTCACATGTGAAGCCATGGCCCTGGGGATTTCCCAGTGGATGGTGATGATCCCCACTGAGACCCCGAACTCATCAACCAAAAGGGCTTGAACGCGGCCACTGACATTGCGAAGAAATCACTTACAGAATTTCTTTGAGATCCCAATACTGAAATATACTTATCACCCGTATCCCCCAAAAATAGTTGTGTTCAATTCTCAAATTGTCAATTCCTAATTGAAGCAACCCCACCATGCTTCAAAACAATTCCCACTGTTCTTCCCATCAACAATCATCAACATTTTGAGAGTCTTGGAAACTGCCAATGATTTCTTTAGCGCTGAAAACCTTTTCGACCCCCACACATCGAGTCGTCGCGTTGTGTTCACCGTGCACCACGGCTCCCCGACCACGAGGGGCCTGGCGTTGGATGGGTTGCAGGGATTTGTGAACCACCAAACATGGGGAGAATGTTCCGCCAAACTCCAGTCATTGAGAGAATCCCATAAATTCCCTATCTATAAAAAATCATGGCCATACGTCGATCATTTTACCCATTTTCAAAGCCATACTTCGCCTCAAAAATGTGGAGCTACTCCACACCATCACCATTGGATCATCCGTGCTGTAGACCCCTTTGGGGTTCAACCTACCAACAATGGATATACGACGCACCATCTACGCTTTTGTCTCAAACATGTGGCATTTTCCTACTTCATGGCTATTTTCATAAAGAGAATGACCATACACCATGTGATTTTGGCATATTTTCAAACAGACCTATATTCTTCTGATGTGGTAGGTGACGGGCCATACAAACAAATGAGCACAAGGGGATATAGGGAAACAAATGATATACTGATGAGATATGACAATGGCAATGGGATATCATAAGCGGATATGAAAATAGGACATAACAGAATAATGGGGTATATTGATGGGATAACTCGGGATATAAATGGATGTAATATTGGGCATAGTCTCGGGGATGTAGTGCCTTCCCACTTCCCACTAAGATCTCATACATTCCCTGAAATTTACCCCTCAAAATGAACAAGTGAATGCTCCTCAAGACATATTTTTCATCAACATGAAGACTTTTCTTAGCAACGTGTGATTTGTGAATGCTGAAACCGATGATGTGAGGACCCAAACATCCCAAAAAGCAATCTTGCTTTGCCGGGATCGCTTGAGGACCATGCGTTTGAAGACTTAGCGCTATATTTTGGGGCCAGGATCTAGCTCAGTGGGTGGGCTTTGGGTGTGATCCAATGCAATTTGGTTGTGAATGGGTTGCGAATAGATTGTTGTGGGTCAAGAAGATGGACTACTAATGGACTGTGCATCTGTTGTGGTGGCTTGCGGGTTGCTAATCATGTAGTGAACTCCAAGCCCATCAATCAGAATCCAAATCTTCAAATCCAACGCATTCTAGAAGCTGATCATCCATTTTTGCCATTATTTTAGAGACTTAGACCTTTTTGAGGGATGGTCTACACACATGCCAGCTCGGCGATTGCTCTCTTCTTTTGCTATGATAAGGAATGCGGACCTAGATGCAACTGAACTGACCTTGGACTCTGGAGCTGTCACCGCCATGATCTCGAGCACCCCATGTCACAACCTTTCCGTTTGCCAACGTGGCAGCAAAAGCAGTGTTTGTGGCACAAATCTGCCGAACGTCTTTCAGCTGATCTTGGACTGCAGTGCTGTCCTCACCACAGTTGGGGCTGCCCCATGTCACCACGGTTCCATCTGCCAAAATGGCGACAAAACCATGAGTTGCGCCACAAATCTGCAGGACATTCTTGAGCTGATCTTGGACTGCAGTGCTGTCGCCACCAGAGTCAGGTTTGCCCCATGTCACCACTGATCCATCAGCCAAAATGGCAGCAAAAGCGCGATGTGCCGCACAAATCACCAGAACGTCTTTCAGCTGAGCTTGGACTGCAGTGCTGTCCCCACCACAGCTAGGCACGCCCCATGTAACTACCGATCCATCGGCCAAAATTGCAGCAAAAGCAGAGTCCGTGGCATGAATCTGCTGAACATTCTGAAGCTGATCCTGGACTGCTGCGCTGTCACCACCAAAGTCTTCATCGCCCCATGTCACCACGGATCCATCGGCCAAAATGGCAGCAAAAGCATGGTCTGTGGCATGAACTTGCTGAACCTCTTTCAGCTGATGTTGGACTGCAGTAGTATCGCCACCAAAGTTAGGATGGCCCCATGTAACTACGGTTCCATCTGCCAAAATGGCAGCAAAAGCACAGCATGTGCCACGAATCTGCTGAACATTTCTAAGCTGATCTTGGACCGCTGTGCTATCACCACCATAGTCAGGGACGCCCCATGTCACTACCCTTCCATCTGCCAAAATGGCAGCAAAAGCATAGAATGTGGCATGTAACTGACGAACATTCCTCAGCTGATCTTGGACCACTGTACTGTCACCACCAAAGATAGGATCGCCCCAGGTCACCACTGATCCATAAGCCAAAATGGCAGCAAAAGCACGATGTGAGGCACAAATCTTCCGAACGTCTTTCAGCTGATCTTCGACTGATGCGCTGTCCCCACCAGAGTCAGGCCTGCCCCATGTCACTACGGTTCCATCTGCCAAAACTGCAGCCAGAGCATGCCGTGTGGCACAAATCTGCCGAACATTCCTCAGCTGATGTTGGACTGATGTGCTGTCTCCGCCATAGTCAGGCAGGCCCCATGTCACCACCTTGCCATCTGCCAGAAATGCAGCACACTCTACATTGAATGTGGTTTGAACCTGCTGAACAGTGCTGAGCTTCTCTTTAAGGGTACTGCTATCACTACATTCAAGGTTGCCCCATGTCACAACTGTTTCGTTTCCCAAAAGTGCAGCAAAAGAAGACTCTGTAGCATACATCTGCTGCACGTTCTTGAGCTGATCTTTGACTACTGTGCAGTCACCACCCTTTTTGGAATCACCCCACGTCACGATGGCTTCGCTTGTCAAAATGGCAGCAAAAGCAGTGTGTGTGGCACAAATCTGCCGTACGTCTTTCAGCTGATCTTGGACTGCTGTGCTGTCACCGCCAGAGTCAGCTTTGCCCCACGTCACCACGCTTCCATCTGCCAAAATTGCAGCAAAAGCAAAGGCTGTGGCATGAATTTGCTGAACATTCTGCAGCTGATCCTGGACCGCTGTGCTATCACCACCAAAGTCAGGATGGCCCCATGTCACCACGGTTCCATCTGCCAAAATGGCAGCAAAAGCACAGCATGTGCCACGAATCTGCTGAACATTTCTAAGCTGATCTTGGACNGGCAGCAAAAGCACAGCATGTGCCACGAATCTGCTGAACATTTCTAAGCTGATCTTGGACCGCTGTGCTATCACCACCATAGTCAGGGACGCCCCATGTAACTACCGATCCATCGGCCAAAATTGCAGCAAAAGCAGAGTCCGTGGCATGAATCTGCTGAACATTCTGAAGCTGATCCTGGACTGCT
>BGPT01000205.1:5703-41122 GCA_003297045.1 Symbiodinium sp. clade C Y103
CCCCTTTTACCCCTTTAACTCCTTTTGGGTGTAGTTGGTCAACTGAACTTCGTCCGAAATTGAAATCAGACTACCAAAGGATTGTCAACCACAAAACAAAAAAAAACAGACCCGTTACGTGAGAATTTGTGGTGGAACAAAACCCAAACAATTGTTTCGAAAGACAATCCTTTGAAGCGNCCGTTACGTGAGAATTTGTGGTGGAACAAAACCCAAACAATTGTTTCGAAAGACAATCCTTTGAAGCGTGATTTCAATTTCGAACAACCGACCACTCGGCCCTCCCGGTCGAGCACACGCGCTCCGCGCCTTTTTGGCGTCAGGCTTCGGACGCCGACGAATTACCCCTCTTTGGGGGAGGCATGCAAGCAAAGGATCAGTCCACTGCAAGCGCCGTGACCTCGCGAATCACGCGCACTTGCAGAGACCAGCCGCCCAATCGTCCCTCCAAGACGTGCAGTTGGCGTCGAACGCCTGGGCCAGGCGGTAGCTGCCGCTGGTAGCGGAGGATGGTGTGCAGCTGCGCGCGACACAGCGCGTCGACTGCGTCCCACTGCGGCAGTCGGGACTGCGAGTGCAGCGGGACCCAATCCTCGCCCGGCTCCAGGAAGGTCATGTACGACTCTTCCTCGCTCTTTGCTGCCACCTGGTTGCGCAAACAATCAACAACCCCGGAAAAAAAAAAAACCATACACAGAGTTATTAATCAAACGTGGCAATGGGAAATCCCCTATAAATGGAGGTTTCTAGCTGGGAAAATCCCCTATAAATGGTGGATTTTCCATTGCCATGTTTGATTACCAGAGGGTATAATAACATCACCCTCATTTCTGGGTAAATTTACCGGCCGCAGGCTCCGCATTTGCGCTTGGTGTCCTGGCATCCTCCTCATCATCGGACAACTCAATATTGTCCCATCTGAGTGAAGCAAGCTCTGGGGGGTGTAGTTGGGGTCAAAAGTGGATATATGACCATAGACTCATGGAGATTCACCAGAAAGTTCACTTAATTTAGCCAAATCTGCTTGGCTAGGTAAATGAGAAACCGAGGATTTGGGGAGCCGTACATTTTCACAGATACTTTGAAACTTTGGGTGAAACTTTGGGTCGCAATCAGTTGGTGATGTCCCCATGCCTTTCAATGTCCTCGGCATGTCTATATTGTCTAGTCTATCCTATCTATATATATTCAGGTACACATTATATCTACTATATATGTATGTATATATATATATATATGAAGAAATTCAAATCGTCTGATTGATGCATATGGTTTTAAACCATCCTAAGAATACACTAACAATCAAAACTAGTAAGAATCGAATATCCAAGCAGGCATGTATGAAGCAAATAGCACAGAGTTCAGAACCGTTGTGATTTATGACAGCAATGTACCCAGGTCCCATCATACATGATATACTAAAATATCCCATCAACTGGCACTATGCTCGAACCCGAGGTTCAACCTGAAACAAACAATACCACACATATAAAACTAAGTCAACCTGGTGGAGCCAGTACCCACGGCTTGTTGGTATCTACTAGTGGTTATCCGATCGTATCCCTTCTGCCGACCCCCCGGAAACCATGGATTCACGACACGTCACTTGGAGTAGTCAAATCCACTGGGCATCGTTCCTCGGCACCTGAGCGTGGCAAAATAAATGTGTCTGGTTGGCAAAAACCGTGAACTCCTTTTAAACAGCATGTATGTCTTGTATACAGGTGGGGCCGCCTAGGTAGCTAACTTGGTTTCTACCATGTTATTAAACTATATATATATAATCATACGTATATGTTTACTAGGGTTTAGCGTAGATATGTCTATACTGAATGAGGTTTATAAACTAACTTACAACTGGGGGGGCACCACCTTGTATATGCATATACATGTATATATATATATATTGTATCATATGATTACACTCACATACTAGTGTATATATATATAATATATATATATATTAAGTATATACAAGTATATCTATATTATAGATATACTTATATACTTATATAATATGTATTGTGCATTGCTTGTGCACAGGGAAAGTGACCTTTCTTTTTCCCATGACCGGTAGTTGGACCACCGCCCACAAAACGCCCGGTTTTTTTTGTTGTTTTTTGGTGTTTTGATGTCCAAACACGTGGTGGGGTGGGGTGGGGTGGGGCAAAAACGTTCAATAGCACTTGCACGCAGACGTCATGCTAGGCTACGGACGTCTTCTCTTGCACTTGCGCGCACAAGTCATGCTACGCTACAAACGTCTGCTCTTGCACTTGCACACACACACACACTGTTGGACATTATGAAGTTAAAAGAATGAAAGGTGACGATGTCAACGCCTTGAGGCCACCTAGGGCAACATCCTGACAAGTCAAGACAAAATGAGTAATGTTGAAATGACATTCCGGTTCTAGGCTTAGCAGGTCGCCATCCACGAGATGAATTTAAAATGCAGGTACGTAATCCCAGCGTCCCAGGATCATATCACTGTGAAATCAGAAGCGTCTTCGTTGGCTGGAGACTTCTGATTCACACTCCAGTCCCCTGCTCGAAAATAATCTGAGAAACCTCTACTGCGTGTAATTAGCAGTTTACACACACACACACGTCATGCTACGCTACAGACGTCTTCTCTTGCACTTGCGCTACACACATCATTCTACGCTACAAACGTCTTCTCTTGCACTTGCACACGGATAGCTCGATTGGTCCAAACGATGATGATGATGATGATGATGATGATGATGATGATGATGATGATGATGATGGTGATGATGATGATGATGATGATGATGATGATGATGATGATGATGAGATGATGATGAATATGCAATGAATCGTCAGTTCACTTAAAAAAATGCTTCGTGTCCTTAGTTGGGGGCTGCGGAAAACATTTTCTTCGTAGTTACAGTGGGTTCTATCATGACAATATGTTTCCCAATGGAACTACGCATGAAACCTGTGCAATCAAACTTTGTACATAAAACGCCCTGTAATTGCGTAATTCAAACAACATGAAAGAAATGCTGTTTACATTTTATGGCCGGTGGACCTAGGGGAAGTGACCCTTCTGTTTCCATCTTTGTTCATCGACCAGTAGTTTGTAAGGACATCTGTGGTTCAGGAGTGTAAAAATGCGAAGAAAGATGAAAACATGGAGCCAACTGACGGGGCCATTGGGCCATTGCACAACCAATCCCGACTCTTTTTTCAAAATCTACGGCGATGTGAACCAACAGAGGATAGCAATGTCATCAATCAAATGGGCTAAATGGGGAGTCTGCATAAAAAAAAAAAAAACAGGTGGTTAAGTTGATTCAGGCAAACAATTGGGGCCCCATGAAAAACCAAAGTTGCGGGAAACTCTCACGCACTGACCATGGCCTTCAGAATCTGGTTTAACTCGGGATGAACCCCTGGTTGACTGTAAACTGTAGGGGCTATGGAAAGCAACATTTCCTCATTTCAGTAGTCATTATGTAAAATATATCTCTTTGGGGGCATTTCCAAAAGTAACTTACTTCATTTTTTCAGTTTGAAACGGTTCCCAATCACCCCAATCCGTGTATTAATGACTTAATTCAAAGGAAAACGTTAGAGGAAACCATATGTTACTGCCAAATTTGGGGTGTTCGTGTCAATGTTGGGCCCTCTGGTTATAAGTAAGTTGGTTTATAAACCCCATCAACTAACGCTAGTAATTTACATATATTTACCATAGACCATAGTTAAGCTACTTATAAACCACTTCGGTCCATCACCCTCCAACGGACTATGGTTTCTTGGAAATCCCCTCCGCTTTCGCCTTCAAAAATCTGAGTCCCAGACCGCAGGCCACCGCGTTTCCACCGCAGGTACCCAATCCACAGAGCTGAAAATACGGCAGCCAAGAGCTGAAACAGGTCCAATTTCAGCAACGGAGTAGCCATGGACCCAGCAGTTCCGGTCATATCTCCATCGTTGGTCCGAAAAATGGTGCTAGTCTACGGTGTACCACATTTTAGGTCGATGTACATGGAAAAGAATGATAAAGCATCAAATTGGTTGGGGTAAATTGTTTTAAGGCAAGGACATAGATTTGCGTTGAAATCATCCAAGTTGGAAATTGTTTCGAGTGTTGGAAGTGGTTGGAAAGCTATGAAGCACAAATAAGGCTCATTCGCCAACAACAGTGGAGAAATAACCAGCTTCACAAAGCCAATATGACTAGCTACGCCGAAGCCATAAACATGGGGATCATCACTGAAAAGAAACGGAGAGATGGACCGCCAAGAACAATCCAAACATTGTCAAATCATGCAAATGGTTTGTAATGGGGTCTCCCTATTCCCAACCTCACAAGGAATTTTCATGTTTGGAGAGTGAGAGAATAACTGGGGCGTTTCGGGGAAGATCCAGTCACTCACCATTTATATGTCGTTTACATGTTTTAATCAGAACAAAAGATCTTGCCCAAACCTCCCCAGAAGTGGGTCAATGTGAAGAAGAGATGGTTCATCCATGTCAACACTAGCTAGCTCGTCTACTTGATTTTGTGAGGTGTCGCCCACAGATAAGTTGTGAAATGTATTGAAATGCTGTGAAACGATATGAAAAAACAGGTTGCTCATCAATTCATCAATGTAAGAGCAGGGGTTACACCAGGGGTTACAGCATGTCACAGCTCCTTCTGAGCGGAACAACCTTACCTCTGAGCTTCTGCACTTTGCAACGCATAAAGCCTTCATCAAGGAGATTCCCGCCAATTGTACGTACAATCAATCTTAATTCAAACCAACATATGAGTGGTTCTCAGATTCTCAGATTAGGTACTGGGTACGGCTTAAAGTCCGATGCTCTTTTTTCAGGAAGCTTGGCTCAAGGTGGTCCGATTTCGGCTGGCAACAACCTAGCAACGGTGAGACGAGTCAACATTTGAAATTCCGTGATTTGGCAACACCTTGGGCAACACCGCGAGAAAGTACAGAAATGTTGTTCTTCCAATGTCAAAACATGTTATTTGGGGTATGGTCATCCATCTCATACTGGAAATCCATACGACGATGGGTATATCGATCCCTATTATTTGATTGATGACCATCCCCCCGAATAGGGATATGCGATCCATCTTTTGGCCACGGCACGAAAACGTTTTCGTAGAGGAACCAGGCGGTTCCTATGTGTGCCATGGTCAAAACAGGGGACCTGTTGTGGTATGGTTTCCATTCCATAGTGGCTATACTACTCCACGTGAATGGATTGATGACCAGCACCAATATGAGCATTCTAGATCCCCAGAGCTTGACAATGGCACAAGTGGTACTCCCTGTTTCTCCAGCATCTGGAAACACCCCAGTTCTCGGAGGACCATCATCCACAAATCACAACGGGGTCGTTTCAGTGGGGTTAGTTTCACCACCTTATTTTACCCTCTGGTAATTAACATCACTATATATATAACTATGGAAACTCACCATTTTTCAATGGGTAAATCAACTATTTCCATGGCCATTTTCAATAGCAAACTGTTAGTTTACCAGAGTGTAAGTGGAATAACCCTAAGGAATCGGGGACGAAGCCAATTACCAGGCTTACCGGCTACGATTCGCTGGATCCTCCAAGGGCTTTCCGAGGTTTGCAGCGATTATCCACTGCCTGGTGAACCTCAAAATCACTTGCGGTTCACAATTAGTTCTAGGTAAACAACTGGATATTGCAAAATGACCGGCAAATGATTAACACTAAACATAAATCAGAATAACCTAGATCCACCCCTGAAAATATGACAAACAACATATGTTGAATGCCGTTTGACCTTTCCCATGACAGCTCACCATCTTGGTGGATTCCCATCTCAAAATATTCGTCATGGGGGGATCATCCTCCCCACCATGATTGGAAATAACACACTATGTGAACCCACAAGCCAGTTGTAGCATCAAGTAGCATCTGGATAATGTATACGTATATTAAATATATGATAATATAATAATAATACATGTATATACGTTTATCATATCAGTCATATCATATCCCATATGTTTCATGGTTACTGTACAATGTGTTACAATCCCTATTTTTTCAATCGATTCCTGGACTCTCCTTGAGCTGTCGCTGTTGCCCAAAGCGATTCATCACGAGGAAAGCAAGACAAATTGACAAAGCACATGCCGCACGGCGTTCGATCTGTGAACACATGAAGACGATCGGTTAATAAAATGTGCAGGAAATGATGTTTATTTTTACCAAGAGTTTGGGAGGGGGTCCTGATTTGTGTGCCAACAAGTTGAGGCAATTTTATCTGGGTTGATGTTGAATCGAACACGGGCAGAATGCTCGCAGCGGGCGGTTTCTACGGACTTCGCAGAACCGCCAATGAAATTTGCACCGCCGATGAAGTTCGTCGGTTTTTTGTCGCAGCGAAATCGGTTGTGTGTCGTGATTCCACGTCCTGTACCAGGACGAAATTCGCCTGCCCCCAAAAAATGTCTCGGGTGGTTGATATTCATAATGCAATCTATTCCAGTTTGAACTGGCTTGAGATAGAAAACACAATGGCACTGCATCAATGTCCATGGTAGAGGTCCGGACGCCGCAAGCCGCTCAGGGTCCCCTGGGGAACAATGGTGCTGTGCGGAAGCAGCAAGGGGTATATACTTACTTGGGGTTCATACCCCTGGGTTGTCCAGAAATTGAGGATACAGAAAATCTTGAGTATCCTATGTTCAGACCATACCCCGATGGTCACACTGGAACCGAGTTGACACTTACTGTAGATACATTTCAGAGACAACCAGGGTTGGTAATAAAATCACTAAGTGCAATGTTCAAGTGCAAAAGCCATTTGGAGATGGCTTTTGGCGAACCGGTCAACAATCTGGTAAGTGGGGAGCAGTTTCTGATGCCTGGACTCTTAAGATTACCATGAATCCGGTCAATCAAGTTTTGGACTTCGATGATCTGAAACGAGACGGCCGTAACTATAATATCAAAACAATATTATATATAATTAGATTATATCAGATAGAATCAGTCTTTTGGTGTACATGAAGCAGACCAAGAACATCATCTGGGACAACATTGTCCACATTGGTTTGTCTCCCAAATCTTCAGTTTCAAAACCGCATTCTCCTGGTTCAAGTTGCAATAACTTGGGGTATGCTGAACATGTTCAGACCAACCCATGTCTTTTTGGTTGAGCCAAATCCACCAAAACACCAGAACCCAGAAAATTGGGCTGATACAACAACCATTGAATCACTTGATCAAATGACACACTGGAAAAGTTGCTGAAAAACACCGAGCAGGCTCCGGGTTTCCCCCACACGACCATCATTTTGATGCATCCGCACATCATGCAGGGGCCCTCGAGGTTCACGCACTGGCCGGGTGAGAGCATGGCAGGATGGGGATTTGAATCACCAATTTCTTGGGTCTTTACCCTGAAGTAAACCAACATAGATGTGGAAGGTCCACCATGAAAGTAGATCGTTTCCACCAGAGACCATGAATTTACAGGGCTATGTCAGTTTACTGGAGGGGAACCATGAACCAGTGAGTTGGTCAACAGACTCAGGATGATGGTGGCCCATGTATGCCCAAGTACCTGGGCTATGGGCACTGGTTGGATATCTATCTTCATTGGGTTCCGTGAAGATTGTTCGTCAAATGTTTGCCTCGTATACTCCACTGTTGTTGGTTAATTTCATCCATATCCATTTTTTTTTGGGAAACCAAAGGTGCTTCCAATATCCCCTTTTAGTTTTCTTGTTGAAATTCTACGAACCATGAAATTTCCGATCAAACTCCCACTCTGGATTGGTGGTCAATTTTCTTGTACTGCAACCCCCAGAGGATAGAAAAGTGAAATCCTGCTCAAAAAACTACATAATTAGATTTTGATCAAAAAACAGTGATGGCAGATCAGCTGGAAGGGATGGCCAACCCTGGATGAATATCTCTTTAGGTTGCTTAGTTGGGAGGTAGCACTATATTAAATTATATATATATATAATATAATTATATATATATATATATGTACATATATAGAGATTTACATAAATTCAACCTGCTCTATCTTGGGGGTTGCTATGTTTTTATGGTCATATCCCCAGCTTTTGGAGTTGATCCTGTTGTTCCTAATCTTATGATCACACCCCGACTGTCACGGCTAGAATTCGCAGTTTCAAACCAATCAATCACCAATAGGTCAATAGACGAAGAACTTGTGAAATACATTTTTGAGATTCAACCAACATCCAATAATACCAAGAAAGGTATCTAAATCACCATTCAACGGAGATATGGGTTTGTCTGAAAATACGGTATTAGGGTATACCCGATACATGGCCATGTTCATGGGAAAATGATCATCAGTCATCAAAGGTTGGGTACTATGTTCTTTGACAAACCCTATATATATATATATAGATATATGGCCATTCCAAAACAAATAGAACAGTGATCGAAACCTCCAAATATGAGATAAATATCATCTATTCCATCCTGGAAGCATTTTTGGGCATCGTTTCGAGGGTTCTCCCGCTGGTAAGTTCACAGTTTGCTATGGAAAACCGCCATTATTCATAGCTAGATCATCAATAAATCATCAACAAACGGGACATGTTCGTCCATTTTCCATAGCACTGCAAAATTACCAGAGGGTAATGGTTAGTAGATATATTATGTCTGTAATATGAGATATTAAAAGAGGAAGAAAGGACATATATAGCTAGTCTATCTCAATATTGTATCACATTCCAGTGTTATTCAGTTGTTCTTACTATCACTCTTACTATTATATGTGCTAGGGTCTAGACATGGTATCTGGTTTCTGGTTTCTGGTTATCCGTCCCATAGTAGGAATCCTTACAATGGGTCTGTAACTCCCTATGACCATCCCCCAATATTGGTATCTCATCCAACTTTTGACAATAGACAGATGGGAATATATGGGATATGATGAGCATGCTGCAACCAATGACACTGCTTAATGGTTTGATTTTCAAGCACTATGGTCAGGATTATCATTCTTCTTACTATCAATTTTCTGATAAACTGATATCAGTATTCATAGTGATAGTCACTAATCATTATTTCAGATTGTGATGTGCACAGCCCCAAGGGTGCACGCTATCAGTGGTATGGGTGGGCAGAGTTTCATGAAACACAATTATAATTTGTGTATTGTTATCATTGTAGTATATACTCGCATTTCTCATCATGATGGTCCTGATAATCATTATCAGTACTATCAATTATTCAATCATTAATGTTAACTACTCTCAATTACCATGATTACTACTATCAAGTCTTAGCATTCTTGTCATTATATTCTGAGGGTTTCCTCAAATAGGGGTACCCACAAATCATCCACTTATAGATGGATTTTCCATTATAAACCATCCAGCTATTGGGATACCTCCGTTTTAGGAAACCCCCAAATTGGTTGGTTCAAAAAAATAGAACCCTCGAATCGAGGAATCCAATCCAATCCATTTTAGGAAACCCCCATGTACCCTCTGGTAAACGTTTACATAACTATGGAACATCACCATTTTTAATGGGAAAATCCACTATAAATGGCCATTTTCGATAGCAAACTGCTAGTTTACCAGAAAGTATTCACTGGTGAAGACCACCCGCCCACTGTGTCCCATCTCCACCTGCTCGCTCAGGGGGTCCCCCGCGCAGCTCGCGCTCGGCTCCAGCAGCTCCAGGTCCCTGGGCACAAACAGCTGGTTTTAACTAGCCAAAATGGGGATGCAGGGAAGGAAAGTGATGGTTTTTATATGTTTTTTAAATGATTTTTAGACTATTTTGACTATTTTTCAGATGATAAAATGATGGTTTAACCAGCAAATTTGGGGATGGAAGCAGCAAGAATGAGAGTCGCGGACCTGTGGGCCAGAGATCCAACTGTGGATTGAAGGCAAACCTCAGCCCCGCCGAAGTTGCGCGAAAGGTGACTTCGGAATGTGCGTTGGAATCCTCATGAATCCCGCAGCTGTTATTTGAAAGCATGGCTCATCTGAACAAGATCCTGATGTTAAAGATTTTTGAAGCTGGGTATGGTATGTCCACATGTTTAGCTCTACAAACAAATGCATCAACCTAACCGACCCAAGCTTTTCCCAGTCAAGGAAAAATATGAGGTATCTCCAAAATGCAGAACCCACCAATCAACCTTTGCATATGTGGCAGGAACATACTGAGTCATAGCCAGATTGAAGTGTACTAGAGTGATGAGGTAAGGTCGCCCCAGGTCTTCTCCACACTTGAGTCTGGTTTGAGATTGACAAAAGTGATAAAGTCACCCAGGTGGATTCTGAACCACTTTATAGTTAATTTTTTCACGGCTATCCATTCAGCCGTTCATTCTTTCCTTGGGAGATACTGTTAGCAATGTCAATGGACGCTAAACCGCTAAACACAACGAAGCAACCTTTGTATCCGTTCAAGCATTCCATAGTACATGGCTGTGGCCGAAACTGTGTCCCAAATGGAAAGCGAGTCCTTGAGACAACATGTGTCATTGTACCACGGCAACCCAAAACTGCTAAATCACCAATAAATCCCATCAAGAGGGTAGAAGTTCATCACCATTTCCAACCCATGGCCACAAGTTGGGGTAAATACCCCCATTTTCAGACCCAAATGACCATGAAACCTCTGTGGTTTTTCACCCCGCTGGGCTCCGCAACCGCTCAACCCTCCGGGAAGTGCCTGGGAGCGCCCCAAACGTCCGGGGTGGATCTGGAACCGGTGCTTGCAGGTATATACCGCATGATTGCACCATGCAATCATACAAGCTGATGATGATTCATACTAGCTACTTGTCTACAAGATGTCCCACATGCTTATGTTTTGTTGTGTGGTATATCTACCCACATTTTCATATTTTCGGGGGCAAATGTTGGTAAATGTTCTGAAGGATCTGGGTCTTATTAGTATCTGGTTTATAGTCATGTGGACCACTAATGTTGTTTCAAATGGAGATATCGCCGGATATATAATGAGTTGATGTGAGTTGCTTGCACCAGTTGAGGTTTGCTTGGAATAGGGTGATGATGATCCTACCTCTTAAGTTTGGAGTAACCATGCTCCAGCATCCCAATTGTTTTTTATTAATGTCATGCTGCGCCATCATCTTTTTGAGTTGAAACCCCCAATAAGTTTGGAGAACTCCGCCGAAACATGACTCGCTTGTTGCTTAAACTCCAACGTGCTTGTCGGTGACGCCAGCAACCATTTCGTTTGCGGAAATCCTGTTTTAGCACCATGCCAGCTCTGTGAAATAATCTTCCAAATCCATTCTTGGGGTTCCGTTGCGTATTAGGTTCAGGACTTTGTATTCGGTACCCATCTTGGGCAGTGATCACAACCCCACCAATAGTTGTTGATCTGCCTCAACAGAAGGGATATCCCTAGCTTCATTGCCCAAAATCCCAATTTCTTGGCAAAATCTCTTATTGGGTCAAACTTCGAATTTGGATGGTTCAACTTCCATTTTTTTGGTGGTACATCCTGAACAGCCCTGATAGCCCTGTTTCGCCCATGTAAACTCCCGTGTTTTTCCCATTGAAACACCTGCTTTTTGGGGGTGTTTGCTTTTCACCGCCAAGTTTGAATGTTCATGGAGATTATCAGTTCATGGATAATGAAAATCCATGGTAATATAGGAGTTATGATGACCCCCCCCAAATTAACATAGACCCTGAAAATAGCCCGATTTTGGTGGACACCAATCTTCCAACCTTTATTTAGCAGGGTCTATGTGAATTCGGCGGGATGGTAATCATCACACAACCATAATTTCTGGATTGTATCTCATTCATGATGGTAAAACACCATCAAAAGTGACGATGAAATCCCCACCAAGAACAACTTGTCAACAAGTTCTGTATTGATTGGGGAGTATGGATCGTTTTCTTTATCCCTGCAAAATGCCTTTTGTTCCATCAACCAACACAAGGGTTATTGAAATTGCTCAATTGGTGGGGATCAGAACCTCTACTACCACAGGCGGACATCCATAGCAGCTATTTGGGGGTTCACCAAGGTGGGTTTTGACACATCCCCATATGAAATCTCAAGTAGAAAACTGTCATAAAAAACCTGAAATCTCATGTAAAAAATAATATTAAAATATATTAAAATCACATTATCATAATACCATTCAAGTTCCAATCAAATAAAAAACACTGCAGTCCCCGTAGAGTCCCACAAAAACCGCCTTAAAATCCCATTCAAAGTCTCACTTAGAAACCCATTCAAAGTCACACTCACATCCCATTAACATCCCTTCAACCAGGTCTGTCAACTGCCTTACCCTCCGGTGATCAAACGTGGCTCAATTGGAAATCCCCGCACTAGATGGAGGTTTATAGCTGGGAAAATCCTCGTTATAGATGATTACAACGTGGGGATTTTCCAGCCTATGCCATGTTTGATGACACCAGAGGCTATTCGATCAAATATTCGGTTACAGATCCCGGTATTCACCATGATTACCCTCTGGTAAACTAACATAGCTATGGAAAATCACCATCTTTAATGGGAAAATCCACTATAAATGGCCATTTTCAGCAGCTATGTTAGTTTACCAAAGGGTAACCATGATGAAGCCATGATTCCCCATGTTTTTCCTCCAGGAAACTCCCTAGTTCCACTTCCGCATGACCCACTGGGCCGTCGACATCCGGAGCTTCTCCACTGCGCCAGGCTTCGCCCCGGTCCAGCGCGGAATTAGCCTGGAACGAGGTGGAAAACCAATGGGGAATCTGTAGAATCCCTACGAAAAGGATCTAGAAATAGTGGTTGTTCCACATCTATCTTAGTTTCCCCTAGGGTAATTATTTGTGATATTTCTCAAGAATAGTGCTATGAAATTTAGGGATACGACACATGTAGGTCATAAATTAAAATGTTTGTGATATTTTCGAAATATGGTGAATTCTCATGTCAATTTGTGCATCCTGTGTTCTTTGATATTGAATATTCTCAAACATATGCTGATCGGTGGGAGAACCAATTTGATATGATCAAGTGTAGCTTCTTCTTCTGGCGTCGATCCGATGTTTGTTTCGATGAAGTCAAGTCCGCGCAAGATGCATACCCTCCGGTAATGATACCCCGCGGCAATGAATCATGGCAATGGGAAATCCCGTGAAATTCTCTATAAATGGAGGTTTTTCATGGCAAAATCACGGGAAATCGTCCTAAATGTTGCTGTTTCGCAAAACAAATATCGAAATCCTAATCGAACAAGTGAACAAGGAAGTTGGAAGCGTGTCTTTGGCGCTTCAAATCCTACTTGGCGGGGGGGCTGTTCAACTTCACAAGTGGATAGATAGGCAGAATTGAAGGGGTTATATCAAGTTATAGTTGTTCAAAACATGTGCGGACCAAGCGAAAAACACATTCTAGGTGATCCAATATCAATCGGGCTGCAGTTTAGTATTTGCAGATCCAAACATGTTGGATGACTTTGGGAGTTTCTTGGGCCAGTCAGTTCTTGAGAAATTCACGGAGACTATGACCCATACCCAATAGCCCCAATACTAGTCCTGAGCTTGGATCCAATCATATCGCCCCAAGAAATGGATAATCCATGAAAATAAAGCCACAAAAAAACATTCCTTTTTGATACAAGTACCATCCAATAAATTAACTCAGACATGGAAAACCCACGGTTTCCCTACAAAATGACCCTTTTCTCCACAGTATTTGAATTAGCTGGAGGGTAATCCAAAATCAATGAAAATGATCCGGTAATCAAACATGTCAATCGAAAATCCTCGACCTACATGTTTTGCTCTTCGCTGGGAAAGTCATGTATCATCATGTAGCTGTTAGCTATAGCTGGTGGATTTTCCAGCAAGCCATGTTTCATGACACCATAGGGCCAATCCCACAACATCCCATTAAAGATCCCATTGAATCCCATCGTATGAACCCTGATAAGCCCTTATGAACCCTGGTAAACATTCATTAAACCCTTATAAACCTTTGTAAACCCTCATAAACTTTAGACAGTAAACCCTTATGAATCCTTATAAACCCTTGTAACCCCCTGCTTTTTTTTGATAAATCCCGAGGTAAACCCACCCATTTTTTGGTATATCATCACCAGATTGCTTCACCTGCCACGGATCAGGATCACCGCGCCACTGTTGCACAGGACCCACATTACCTTGGATGAGAACGAGCGGAACAAGGGCGAAAGGCGTCGCTCGTGGAGCAGAAGATGGGAGGTCATTGACCTACGAAAATGGTCGGGGAAAATGATGAAAATACGGGAAGCTCATGAAAAATAATCGTAAGTCAGTAATCGAGAACATCATCCTTCCAGAATTGGTTTTGAACCAACAAATTGTGTGGTAAAGACCTTGGGTGTCCTGCAAACATTCCCGACAACCAAGTCGGCGAAATCAGCTAGAAGGAAAATATGGGAAGATCACCAAACATCACAGGTGAAAATGACTACCAAAAACGCATGGGAAGATCACCAAACGGGAGAGTAATCACCAAGAAAAATGAGGAATATGAATATGAACATGTCAATCCAAGGATTAGAGTAACCAACACAATTGGGTGCGTGGATACTTTATTTTCAGACATTTAAACCAAAACAAACTCTGTTTTCTATTTTGTACTATTTTGTACCCTCGGTTCTCAAACGTGGCTGGCTGGAAAATCCACCATTTAGTTCGATGATTCTCCCAGCTATAAACCTCCATTTAGTGCACGTTTGATGACCGGAGGGTATTCCATTGAATATCCCATTAAATATCCCATTATTCACATTCATTAACATTCATTAACCATTGTAAACCTCCATTAAAACCTCCATTTATAGGGGATTTCCCACTGAAGTTGAAGCTGTTCTATTCTACATGACCTCAAGCCGTTACTGATCGTCTGGCACCATCTCCACCCACTGAGCCCCGAACCCAGTGGCGCCTGACGACTGGTCTTCTTCTTCACTGGGCCCTGCGCCCACACAGCTTGAGAGGCCTGGGGCATCTGAAGGGAACTGCAGTTATTTGTCCTTTACCAGTTACAAGTCAGTCATAACCCCATTATGGAATGGTATGGAATGATATGGAATGATATGATAACCCCATTTTAACCCATTTATAACTGTCAAAGGACTTTAACTGTGGGAAGGAACGAAGGAAAATGCTGTGAAGTGAACAGAGATTTCATCACCCAGTATGTGTTTTCGCCATGGTCAAACCCACCTCAGAAGTTTATAGTATGGCCATCCAACTCATCCCATCCATTTACAAGGTATCCCATCCTTACATGGGGTATCTAACCTCTATCAATTCATAGGGCCCGGCTCATCCCAAAATAACATGTGGCCCGAACTACGCCTTCTCCTCCTCGTAGTCGCTTTCTCTGAGCGCGCGCACATTTCTCGCTTGGGTGGAAGGCCATTCCTCACGTCAAAAAGTCCCAAGACTTGTCCGACAAAATGGGTAGAACTGTCTGAAGTCCTTTGAAATCACCCCGGGTGAAATGAAAAAAAAGTTGATGCGAAGGCAGTGTTGGAAAAATAAATCAGGTGATGCAACTTGGAGACCTACATTTCGGAGCCACTGTTTGGTATTGTCATGTCATACTAGGTACATAGATCTCTGCACTTAGGGGATAAGATATGTGTCAAATGATCATCCACGAACTTTGTGGAAAAATACACCATATAATTTGGCCATGGCTATATAATGCAATATATATATATATATGCTGATTGTTATATCCCAAACTTCATTGGCTTATGGGTGTGTCTGAAAATTGTCTATAGCCTCTGGTAAACTAACATAACTATGGAAAATCACCATTTTTAATGGGAAATTCCACTATTTCTATGGCCATTTTCAATAGCTATGTTACCATCTGGTAAATTAACATAGACCCTGGCAGATAGGGATTGGAAGATTAGTTTCCTCTGAAAATAGCTATTCTCAGGGTCTATGTTAATATACCAGAAATTCAATCTTAAGAAGTGGATTGACCCCTATCATTCAGGAGATGACCTTCCCAGCTTTTCACAACCTCCGACTAGTGTGGGGATTTCCCAGCCATGTTTGAATACGAGAGGCTATTCCATTAGATATCCCAGTACATATCCCATTCAATATCTCATTACCAATATTAACCATTTAATATTAACCACTGTAAAGCCATGCAGTATAATGCTTCATATCCCATTGTTAAGCCATTGTTTGCCATTAAATATTCACCACTATCAACCATTATAAACAAACACAAATAAACCATGATTAACGTGCAGAACCAGCCGCTCCACCCCTTTGTCATTGCAGCTCTCCTCTGAACCCCCGGTGCCAGCCGACACGTGCTTCTCGCGACAGCCTGAAAGCGGCTGCCACGATTTCAACGTAACAAAAAAGTTAGGTCAAAATATTTGGAAATCCCATCTTTTGTGAAAATGTTTTTTTTTTTAATATTTTTTGGTTCATGGAAAACGACATCCGTGACTTTTTTCGGTCAACAAAACAAGATTTCTGGTGAAAAGCTATCTCTTTGTAACTACGTTTTAATTCAACAAAATATGGGTCAAAATGAATTCCTCCCCCCATGATATTGAAATTTCATGAAATTTCCCCAAAATATTCCCATACTGCCTCCCCAAAGTCATTATATCCAACATTAAGGTAAAGGGATTGCAAGGGTGGTAAAATGTCCCGTTTGGAACATCACCGATCAAAAGGTGAAATTATATGCACAAACCATTTGGAAGAGGTGACGCTGAAAATCACCAAAGGAGAAAAGATAACAACTCCTGAATTATGTAGATATCACAAAAACTGTGGTAGTGAATTGCTAAAAAGAACAAGAAATCTTTGGGGGATCCTAAAATTGCAGTATACACCTGAAAAAATACATCAAAATACCGAGCCCAATACCGGTCTTTCAACAGAGCTCTTTGAGTGCAAAAAACAGTCACAAAGCCCTGGCATAACTTCGCCTTTGCCTAAAATCCATGGATTCCATGCAGAACTATGCGCCCAGCGTTGCCACCTTCAACCCCGCTCAAACATGGCGGCTGCAACTTTGTGGTATCTAATTTAAATCAGGTCCCCACATGAAGTACTGGAATCACTGACCCCCCCCAGTATTCAATCAGTTCATTGCGGGGGCTGCACGACCCATCCTACTCAAATCCCAGGCCCATTCTCGGGCCGTTGAATCCCTACTACTGGTTGGGTTTCCCACATTACCCGCCACTAATTTAGACTATAGGTATCTCCGGTATCTCCCATAAACCATAGTCAACCAAATTATATGTAAGTCAACTTAGCTATCTAGCAGGCCTCCCCTTGTAGACCCTTCTTAAAACTTCCATCTTTAGAGGAAACTCGCCTCCCAACCCCCAAGTCATGTGTCTTTGTTCGGCACCTGCACTGCATCCAGAGGCGCCACCCAAGCTACCCACTCCTGCAGCAAGTGGACCAAGGCCATCGGAAAGGCCATGTATGGAAGTACCGTTCCATATAAACCCAGGGTTAAAACATCTTGAAACTTGAAACGACTTGAGTTTCAGATGTTCCAATCATTTTCCCAAACTCAGATCCAGAGATAGAAGCTATGGGCCTTACCATGGACATCCAGTGGGTTTCGTCGTCCTGATCCAGGCGCCAAACAGAGCCCTGCGCCGCCGCTACAGCCACTGGCAGCGCCCCCTGGCACTGGCATGGGGCAATGCCTAGGTGGTGCCATCCCAGCTATCAGTTGATTTATACACCATAGTAACTATAGATACCCTCTGGTTATTTAACATAGCCATGGAAAATCTCCTATAAATGGAGGTTTCTAGCTGGGAAAATCATCCCAAACTAGCCATTTTCCATGGCGAATTGTTAAATAACCAGAGGGTAATATCTACCATAAACCCACATAAACCCTACTTACTTCTTGTCGTTGTGTTGACCAACTTTGCGAACTCACCGGTATTATCCGGAAAGCTAAACATGCGAAAAACCAACAGTAGATCTGGGAAAATTGTTTTAAACACGTCTGTGATGTATTGATTGATCTATAAATGATCTATTGATTTGCGCAGGTATCCAGAGGTAGACTACGCTGTAGATATTTTCGGAGAATTCATGAAATATCCATGTTTTGCCTAGGGCCTAGAACATGATCTACAAATGGTGCTGACTGTCAGCTCTATTTATACCTCAAGCTATAGAGAACGAACAGGTGAAGTCAAAATATTGAAAACACATTGATATTGTGTTTGGTATCCCTTTGTAGATATGGGAGATCATGATAAAATTTCCACCATTTGCTTAGACAATTATCTACAAATGGTGGAAGTGTGATGCTTGTTTACCCGAGTTTGTAACCTTTGGCAGTTCAATTTAGACATGTGAAATCACCTTTTCAATAGGTAAACCTCTATTTAGTTGAGGTACTGGTCGGCCCAGTCGGGTACTCATGAGCGAGTTGGAATGGGACAGTCGTGCCTCTTACAGCTGACATGATGCAATAAGTTGATACCCTCTGGTAAACTAACAGTTTGCTATGGAAAATCACCATTTTTAATGGGAAAATCCACTATTTCAATGGCCATTTTCAATAGCAAACTGTTAGTTTACCAGAGGGTAGCCTCTATTTTTGGATCTTCATTCCTGCATGGCTGATCTCAGTAGTTCTATGACTAGCTGTGAATTACAGTCGATCCATTGAGGTCCGTCGCTGTCCATGGAGTCCGTTTTTGGGTGCTCTCGGATCCAATCCAAAAATGATCCAATCATGCAGAAAGTCCAGTGGCTTTGGGTCATATCATGTCAAATCCCCATTTCTGAAGGTTTTTTTTGCGTGTGCAAGATGGTGCCCTCCCAGCTATCAGTTGCTTCAGAAAAACCATAGGAACTATAGATATATCTACCATAAACATCCATAAACCCTAGAGATCTTGGAGTTCTGTTCACCCACTTAGATAACAAACTGGGGCACCGGCGGGACACCTGGGGGACCCACAGCACAGCCGCGCCTGAGAGCATCCCTCCGTGGTTCCCAGAAAAGCTCCCATGTCCATGACCTGAATCAGAGCGATGCTGGTGAAAAAACCTCAGCCCATCTGAATGCTGGTCATGTTTAGGATGTTGGTGGGTTCAAAACTCTGTGAAGCCGCCCATTTTTTAATGGGATCATCCATGGATCATCCATGATTGAACATCAAAAATCTGGTTTCTTTATGGGATCATCCATGATTGAGCAATATGGAACATCAAAAATCTCTGAAGCCACCCACCATTTGATATTTCTTCCATAGAGTTCAAGGGACTGTGGACCGACTCCGGCGACCTTCCAAGGTGTAACTCCTGAACGCCTGAAAGCGCAAATGGTTTGGTTTGAGAATTCTTGTTTGGGACAAGTGGAGACATAGAATTTTGAATATAGCAATAATAAACCATCCCCAATGTTACCATTTTGATGGCTGCTGTAAACCATCAATCCGTATTCAGGTGGTTTACTATTGCTTTCCCTAACATGGTATGGCAATGATTCCCCAGAGACCATCATTCCAGTGGCCCTTTCCCGCCCTTGGATCCATCCTCCCCTCCAGCCTGCACCCGACCACACGGGGCCATGACCATGGCTGGTGCTATGCAGCGGTGCACCAGTGGCCCTGGTTGCCTCCGGAGGAAAATTGCTGGAAACCCTTGGGAAGGGCTTTGAGTCGACAAAAATAGTGGTTTTACCACAAAAAAACTAAGGATTTGAGGGTGTCAAGCTATGTCCACCTCCTGGTTTAGCATGGTTTAACCATGGATTTCGGATACCAACAAATTTGTCTCCTAGTTGTGTATAATCAACCAAAGTGTAAACTCGCGATAAACGTTGCAACCCCAGTTAGATCAACCTTTGAGGTTCTCAATTCATGGTTGACATTCAGAAACCCATTGGGCAAAAGGGATCGAAGATGATCCAAGCCCTAGGGACGAAGTCATCATGTTTGGTTCGGTGATCTTGGCATCTTTTCTCGCTTCGATCCCACATGTTGGTCAAATCCAAGTGTCGTTCATGGAAAATCCCAATTTTGGTGAGTGGATCCTTTTCGTTTGCTGCTTGAATCCCAATTTCCAGTTCTATTCTCATTGTTCATGCTTTAATCCGCAGGTGCCTATTGGTTTCCTATTGGTTTCATTAGGCTAATCCAGGTCTCTCCCAAACTTTGCCGCTAGACTTCATATTGGTATATGTTGGTGTAGTCCCGAACTTGCTGATCTACTCTCCGGTAAATGAACATGTGTCCACCATGAAAGTAGAACAAGTTGCAACATGTTGTAACATTTGTAACCCTATTGATTATTGGGTGGATCAAAATCATCAACCAACTATCATTTATCAACCATTTAATACTTATCAATTATATATCCATATCTTTTCATTGCTAAAGCCCCTATAAATCATGGTTTAATCCTCATTTGTTCTCACAAAAAACTCCACTGCTGGAGGTGTTTTCCTTGCGCCTTCGAGGCAGCTGAACTGGTGCCGAACAAAGGCGTGGAACCTCGTGCCCCATTGCGTCGGGGTTTTCATGGTAGAGGGTCCCGTTCGGGCAACGTGGCTGGGAAATCCCCCAGCAGAACAATGGGAAACTCATGGGAGATCCACGGGAAATCCCCGAACTAGATGGAGGTGTTTGGCTGGGAAAATCATCTATAAATGGGGTCATGCTCCAAAAAGGATGTGGAAAACCAATGGGAAAACCTGTTCGGAAAATGATCTGCTTTCATGGCAGGTTAACTCCACATCTTTATGGCAATGTTTACAGGGGATCTCGAAAGAAGTGGGGGTAAGAAAAAACCAGACGTAACTGAGGGGGGCAATACGTGGGAAGATGGTAGATGGGTGGCAAATGGTTGGTAATGTTTTTCAAAAGAATGATATATAGCTGATTGGATTGAAAGTGTCGTAGCTTCTATATCTTAGGAAACAGTTTGTTGAGCTTTGCTCAGTTGGATCCGGAGCAACTGGGTTCTATGCCAATTCAGGGCGTTACATGCCAGTTTCCAACTTATAAGGTCATATAATTATATATATATATACATATATATGTATCATCCTGGCAAGATTGGAATTCCCATTCCAAAGGTCTGGTACTCTTCTGAAGAAAAGACACTTTGGAGTCAAGTTTTCCTGGGTCGTCGGCCAACACAAAAAAAGGGGCCTAAAACAAAGAAACGAACCAAAAGACTATATCATATCAATGTTTGCACAAGTGTTGCCCGATAGTACCCTTTCTCCATTGATTCCGTTGATTGATTTCTTGGTTTGTTTCAATCCACCACTCTGATTGGGTCCATGTTCAACCCCAAACCTACGTAGGGTTTTAATAAGTCTTTGGTTTCAATCAATTCTAGGTACACAATAAGCATAGGTCGATTAGTCCGCAATTATTCACCATCAGTTTTATAAAATCCTAGGATTTTGACTAGTCCCCAGTCATTCACTATTTTGATGTTTTATGTTTTTTCCAGAGAAAAACAAAGGTATCAAGGCGTTTCCTTGAATCTAGTGGGTTTATCTGAAAATAGGACACCCAAAAAAGTGGTTCATCGTTGTTTTCTATCTTAAATTGCAGTTGTGTGGGTGGACATATGCCATTTAGACACACCATCATTTAGACAAATTCCCATTTGAATTGATGCTTAAAGCATGTGAAACCATGATTTTTGACGGTGTTTCATACCGAAATCCCCTTTCACTGGGGGAAAGCAATGGTTTCTTGATGACAATTCCACCACGCCTCTCGCTTCTGCGCTGGGTACAGCCCGAGTGTCGGGACCTCTCCGTGGGAGGCGAAAAGTCCCACCGTTGGGGGGGGGAAAGCACCAACATAGCAATGGGAAAATCATCTATACATGGATGTGTTGATGGGAAAATCAACTACAAATGGAGGTTTGAAGCTGGGGAACGTCATCGAACCCAATGGGGAATGGTCCATTGCCACTTTAGATTCACAGACTGTTTCAAGGGGTAAAATGACAAGACAACCCCCACAATGTGGTGGCTATGATTCACCAAAATCATGCGTTGGGGCTTCGAGCGGTCAAGATATTCAATGGTCAATATGAGTCAGTATGATATATCTGATAAATTTGATGATTACAAGCTGCATCGACTGGAATGTATGTCCGTGCAAAATTGTGAATTTTGTCTGCCTTGCTATGTCGACTGTATATTGTCATATCTATATGATGTATATATGTATATGTATTTATATATATATATATATAAGTATCTATATATATGCATGTATATACATGTTCGTCATGCCTGTGGTTAGTGGAAATGGCAAAAAACGCCACTTCGTTGCCGGATGATTTAAAGAGAAACAAATAAGCTGATCAAAATAGATCAGCTAACTATGTTCGAGATGGTCACCACCTTTCAGGAGATCAGAAACGCTTAAAAACATGATACTTTGATGATGTCGTCAGCAGGGGGATACGTTTGGTTGTGCTTCATAGTTGGCTAGCCAAGCTGGTTTATGACAACTAGGCTTAATTGGGGTTCAGAAGACATATCTATAGTTTATTTTGGGTCGTTGAACCAACAAATATAACTGGGAGGCACCACATTTTACTAAGAAAATGATAAACTTGTATACATCTGCTGGGCACAAGCAATGGACATTTCCAGGACTTTGGATGTTTTGCCAGATGGTGAGGTGGTCCACTTCACAAAAGTGGTGGGGAAGCAAGAAGTGAAATGGGTGTGTCCAGAAATACGGTACCCCACAAAAAAAACAGTGGTTTTATCATCAGTGTTCCTGGTTCCTAGCAAAAAGCCATTTACCCTCTGGCAATCAAACAATGGAAAATCCCCTATCTATAGATTATTTTCACACGAAACCTCCATTTTGCCAGGTTAGATTACCAGAGGGTAGGGGATATACCGATATACCCTCTCAAACACACCCACTTGAGCGCCATAACTGGAAACATGCAGCGAAATGTGCAAATAGCAATGGGGGCGCCACCAAGAATCAATGGCTACAGTATGACCGCTACAGGCACTTGGACATCCTCAACTGTGGCTGTAGAAAACTGATGCCTGTTATATCATAGGCCTGTTGTATCATAACGATGTAATAATACATTAATATAGTAATACAATTAATATAGTATATAATAGTATGTGTATATATATATACATAAGTGTGTATGACTATTATTATCGTTTATCCTTATATCTATAATATTCACTTAAGTATGTATATATATATATATACATAAACGTATATATGATATATGTTTAAAAGTATGTGTATATATATAGTCCTCACGATATAACACTCTGATATACAATATCAAACATACAATAATTGATGGTTATATTCATGTCATGTAACAATTACTATATACAACATAAGAATAGATTGACGAATCTATTGGTGATTACTGTACCTTGATCAAATTCAAAACGACGAATCGCGGGTTCTCTCCGCCCCGCCTGGTCCACCTGGCCCACTCCACTCGTTCTCTTGTCGACGTCGGGAACGCCGACCATCACCTGGCATCACCGCTGGGGCTGGAAGATCTCCCAACCTTTAGCCCCAAAATGACCCAAAAATGAAAATCTATCATACACGGAGAACAGGGGGATAAATGTGTAAAAGCCACCATATAATTGTCCGAAGGAAATGATTGGCTGTCCATGTCTATGTCAAATTGCTGGAGGGTAGCCTGAGCAATGCTCTTTTTTCATTAGTATCATGCCATTGTATCGACTGTTGTTCAGTTCCAATAGTGGGCAAAGGAAAACCCTGTACAACATATGCAACTATGTAATAGGATTGTATATATGTAGGATTGTATAGGCTATAGGTCGACGGTTTATAGATTATATGTGGCCATTCAAAAAAGTAATAGATAAATTGGTGTTCAACCAGAAAACAATGATAAATCAATGGTGAAACCAAAGGATGATCTACTTTCATGATGGATTTTCCGTAGGTCTAGTTCCAGGGAAAGTAAAAATCAAAGTGCATGGCAACAAATCCATCCAGAATCCAGACCCTCAAATTTAACGCAAAGGACATGAAACACATGATGCCAGACGATCCATATGCAAGATGAAACCCAAAAATATCCTGGAACCAGGGAATGGAACCCGGAATCCAGATACCCTCTGGTAAACTAACATAGCTATTGAAAATGGCCATAGAAATAGTGGATTTTCCCATTAAAAATGGTGATTTTCCATAGTTATGTTAGTTTACGGAGTTTCAAACCCAGATGAAGGGATTCTTCAAGGTTGCCTTTGTCTTCCTCGTAGGGCGGCGGCCTCAAAAGCTTGGCCGGGAGAGGGACCCTCGAGTCAGATTCCGTGGCAATGAGATGCGGACTTGTTGAGATACATGGGGGATACATCGGGATACTAGGCATTTCACCTGCAAAAATATACAAGGTGAGGCCCTCCAGTTACAAGTAAGTTGATAAGTCCATTAACGACGTATAGTTATATCCCCCATAAACCCTAGTTTGCCAAGTTATAAGTCAACTTAGCCATCTAGGAGGCTTCACCTTGCACCTTCGTGGTGGATTTGATGTAGTTCGGGGATACCCAATTTTTTGGACAAATCCAAGAATAGCCACATAAGGATAGCGAACTAATACCGTCGAACCCCTCAAAATTTGAGTGGAAGATCGTGGGAGAATAATGGAGAATACATGCCTGGTCAGCTGACAATAAGTTTCATCTTTCAGTGTCTAAATGCAAGGACAGATCTGAGTGTATGGCGAAATACGACCCAGATTTTCGAGAGTAAATCATCTGCAAATGATGGAGTATCTGTTGAAGAATGTCTAAGGAAAGATTGACATTTGAAAGGGAACACCAGGATTTCACAAACATCAAAGCTGGGCGATTGCTTCCACAACTTGCTGACTCTACAAGTAAAATACACAGTGCGCAAGCGGGAGACGCTGATAAGAACCTCATATACCTGCTCTTTTCATCTCTTTTCGACCTTCCTCATTGTACCTCGCCATGGTGCTGCAGGGTGGTTTCGACGATCCCGGATCCATGGATCCCGAGTCTGAGCTTCCCCTCCCATAGTCGTGCGGTGCCGCGTGCGCTGCCGCGTGCGCTGCCGCTTCTCTCGGTTCTTCGGGTCGTGGCATAGCTCCCTCCTGGCACAACTGGGGAGTCAAACCTGGCTCCAGTAACCCTTTGGCAATATGAAATCAATATCAATATTGTGATGATGGGTGTTCATATATTCATATTATGACATAATGGGGATTGTCACGGAGATGCATAGTATTACCCTCTGGCAAACAGTGGTTTTAATGGGAAATCCACTCTGCATAGCAAATGGTGAAATTACCTGAGGTATCTTTTTTCATAGTCTTTCATATCTTGTGGTAATCAAACATGGCTGTCTGGGAAATCCCCTCCAAATGGGTCGGTCACTGAGAAGATCATCTACATACGGTAGATTTTCCAAGGCCATGTTTGACTTCCAGAAGATTTTTCATGGTCAAGTTACATGCAATATGAATCATATGAACTATGGTCATCCCACCATTGCTGCGGAATTCTCATAATGCTGATGTGTGAGCATATATCACAGTAACCCGTGTGTGTGTGTGTGTGTGTAGTGTATATATATATATATATATATATATAAATTCCACATTTCCACACCCCTCTGAAAATGCGGGGATGACCAGCCTCTATTATAGGTGTTTGGACCGTAACAAATATGGGGGGTTCTTGAGTCGTGGGGGACCCAAAGGTCAGGTTTGATTGCCAAAGGGCAGGCCATGGTACTCAAAAAGGCTGGTCAACTCCGAACACGCCTTGGTCTAGTCCAAACGCCTTCTTGGTGAAATACCCTTCTTGTTGGTCAAAGCTCATTTCTTTTAGGTGTGAATATCATATGAATGCCCAGTTGGTTGAGTCCAATCACCATTTTTGCTAGGTATTTGTTGATCAAATCCATCTCATTGGTTCTTCAAATGGGGGTTTCCTAATGGCTGGGGGTACCCAAAAATGGATGATTTATAAGGGAAAACCCGGATTTAAAATGGATGATTTGGAGGTACCCCCATTTTAGGAAATCCCCAAATCCCTATCTTCTTCGTCAAATCCATCCGTGCATCGGTCAAATCTGGATGTCTCGTTGATCTTGGTCATGTTCTGGGTCCCCCATCGAGAGGTTTGGTCGGTCAGATCCCCTAGATCCCTAGATGTTGGAGAAGCCACGTCAGGGTGTCCCTGTCCTTGGTGCTTCTGTCCCCATTGCTTGTCACTCTGGACATCATATCATGCAGATGATGGTATGCTCAGCCCAGGCCAAAACCATGTCTTTTGGTTCGCCCTATCCCAAGTATCGTTTCTGGGGGCTTTTTGAGGGGTAACTGATCCAGAAATCCTCAGGAAAATAAGGGAGACTTGGGGAGAATTATGCCATTTTTGGAGAAATGAAAACTATCTCAAAAATGTGGCACGATTCAGGTTTCCAAACGTAGATAGGCTCGGAAATGCTCCTCTTTTCAAGGAATATGTGGCCCACTAATATTCACAAGTTCCATGGTCGAAAGATGCTATATGGGAAAACTTGGTCATCTATCCCAGAATTGGAATCATTACAATGGGTGTATACACCATTATCAATCCCTGGTGGATTCATGATCATCCCCCGATGTGGGGAAAAATGCAACTTTTGACCATGGCACATATCTGCCATCCCTTCTTTGCTCAAATCACAAAATCCCTACGTTTGTTTGTTGCTGAAATCTCAACACGTTTCTTGCTTAGAACCCAATGTTAATACCCATCATATTCCGTAGTTGACAATTGTTAGTCTATTGGATGTGTCCCTATTATATCCCGATAATATAACCAGCTTCTTGGCCGCTTGAACCAACTGCCCCAATGCAGCCCCGGTCATGGTGTTGTCGCCAGCCCTCCCAGGGCAGCACGTATTGGTGCTGCTGGCTCCTGTCAGCGACATTTGGCGACCCTTGGGGAGGTGGGGAGATGTGCTCACCTTTTATGTGCACTGCATACATCGGTGATCATCTATGTCTGCGTATACAACACAATGTCGATAGATAGATAGATAGACAGACAGACAGACAGACAGCCAGATAGCCTCATAGATAGACAGACAGATAGACAGACAGACAGACAGAGAGACAGACAGATAGACACATATACATACACGATAGCTAGACAGGTAGACAGATAGACAGATAGATAGACAGACAGATAGACTGATAGATCCATTGACAGATAGACAGACAGACAAACAAATAGAGAGATACATAGATGCATTGATACATTGATACATAGTACATAGGTACATAGATACAAAGATTTATAGATTCATAGACTCCTATAAATCCTGAAAAAAGAGTCTACAACATCCTTCAAAGTACAAAATCATAATTATAAAATCCTATGACATGCTATGCAATACGCTATAAGTATATATATATATATGTATGTAGATATAGATGTAGAGATACAAAGGAACGGATGGGAAGCCATAGATACACGAAAACAACCGAAAAACGTCCAAGTCTTCAACTTTGGATGCTATTTACATCACACGGAATTAAACCAATCAGCGGAGTTGGTTGCAAATGGAAAGGGAAATCCATTCAATCCTCCAGCAATCTAAGTTGGCAATGCAACATCAGCTTTTTCAAGAGGTACAGTAGTCACCTAAGACTAGGGGACTTTCCATTGCCGCACTTGATTTCCAAGTGTAAGAGTACCCGATGGTGCTTTAAATTCACTCATACATGAATCCATGCAACTCAGAAAATGGGGAACCATCCACGTTCGGAACATCATCTTTCAAAACTAAAACCGTATAATCCGGAATATTTCGAGGAGTTTCATGTGAAATGTAAGGGGTGATGAATCATTCGTTAATTCAGAATAAACAACCCAAACTTGAAATAAACAGCTTTGAATATATATATATATATAACTATATATATATATATGTCCTCAATACTAACTATCATTGATGGCGTTTGGGTTTGAGACCATTTCCAGTAGTGAAAAAGGCAGTTGTTGTTGTATGTATATATAATATGTATATATAATATGTATATCATATGTACATATAACTTACCAATCCAAGGTTGATGATGTGGTTGTCACTTAATAAATCTGTCCAAATTGTGAACAATCTATTGATCTATTGCATAGCATCTGATATATTTCCTGCTGGAGATCATGAAACAATGGAGGGAAAATCGAGGATGAATCAAGTCAGGTATAACCAAAAACGTCCAAAAATGGGTTGGTCTCGTACTCAAAATGATCAACATCTGTGGTTTTCAGGGATCTGAAAATTCTGCCTGAACTGGGATTAAGCAGGTCTTTTGCTTGCCGTCCAGCCGTTTTGGCCATGGTCTGATCTCGTGGGGTGGTTGGGGCGTAGAAGGAAGGCTGAACACCACAGCGTTGCGTGGAATGCCGTTTGGCAAACATGAAAGTTGACAACATCGCGGAGTTGCCATTCAGCCATATTCAGCCAAGAAAGGCAACGTAATGAGGCCCTTTGGTTCCAGTCACTTGCGTCCGCCATTGGCATGTGTCCATTGACATGTGATGGGTATGCATCAAACCTGAGATATCTTCCCCCATGAACAAAGTCCGAAGAGCCCGCCTTGCATTTTGACAGATATCAATTCATTATCGCAGTACCTACGTACCTACCACCATATACTGTAATAATATATATATATATATACATTTATACATATATATATATATATATGTGTGTGTTAGTGTATACAGTATGTAGTATGTGTACATGTGTAAATATATATATATACACACATCATATCATAGACTGTACATACACACCGTGAAGGATATTACAGATGTGTCGTTCTGTTTTGCATGTTGCAAGTTTCACATTCGTCTAGAACTCGGGGCCTCATTAAAACCGAAAACCATTTGATTCGAAGACAATTCGAAGTGCGATTTGAGACTTCGGCCTTCGAGTGCATGAATTCGCAGGCTCGAATTTACATGCTGGGCAAATGACGGAAGAGATATACGATATATGTATATTATATCATATATATGTGTGTGTAAATATGAATACTACAATTGATGATAGTCCCAGAAACTCCCGATGGTTCATTGAACCCGTGGGTTAGGGCTGTATTATCACTCCTACAGTAAGCAAAATCGCAAAATGAATCGGCTGATAGAATTAGATGATTAATCTGAAATAGTAATCTGATCTAATCTGAAATTCCTGGAATAATGATACTTCCCACCATGGAGATAAGCCACTTTGAGAAGAAATCCTCAAATCATTCGTCTTTTTTGCGGTTTGCCCAGTGCTTGCTGCGCCGCTCTTATTCGTGGGTATGGGTCAAAATTGGCGCACTCAAAAAAATGATCAAGCATGGGATGATTTCCCCAGTAGTATTCTCAAGATGTTCCTAAAATTTCCTCTTGAGAACCACTCTGTCGATGGTTCCCAACACCTTACATCTCGACCCATACAGGTTCCACACCCAGTAAGCAATAAAATTCAACCCATACCCAGTAGCCTTCGGAGCCTAATGCCGTGGCTCCACTCGCAAGTGTTCCCTCGGTTATCCCTTGAGATCCTTCAAGAGATACCGGTGCATCCGGTGAAGTTTCACCGATCCAAAAAAGAGGTTGGGGAACTGGGCCGTGACCCCTGCGAGCACAGAAGTCGGGAAATGTGCTGGTCACCCGATGCAGCAGCTGTGACGACATGTCCACGGCGTGCAAAAAGTTCTGCTGGTTGGATGAAGTCACCTGAGGCCACCACTGGCTATGGACCGCATGAACAGATTCCTATACGAACTGATGGATGCTCATCCTCTGCAATGGCTAGGAAATGCTAAGAAACAAGCAAGCACCTAACGGGCTGCACGTGAACATCAAGTCGTCACTTGGGTATGTTGGGATCGTCCATCATCATTGAATCTGCTGGAAGCAACTTAAACAAGGAGCTGACAGCATAGCATTCTCGTTCGTTGAGTGACGCTCTCCGTACCAATTCACGTTTTGCATGACTGGAAATATAGTCAGACTGTGAGTGCCTCTTGTGTAAGATCATCGTCAATAGCAAGGTAAGCAAACGGCAAGTCCGTCTACAACCACAAGAAAAACATATGTATATTAATATATAACATACTGTAAAAATCGAACATGACTGCAGACCAAGGGACACAAACTTTCTTCAAACAGATGAACCGGAAGATAAGGAAAGGACAATGACGCTGGTCACTGAGTACTGACCTCTAAGGGTCACCCTCGCAACTAAATTACACAAGTCACCGACCAAATAACTAACATGATATGTAGTAAACCCAATATTGAACCATCCCACACGTACCACAAATGGGGGGTAGAAACCATCGCCAAATGGTGGCTTTGTTGTTGGGTTACCCACATTACTAATGTCTCAATATGTCTCAATATCCATCAGTTGCCGACAGCATCACTTGGTCCTAATTCTCCTCCGGTCAGGTCCGTTTTGGCACTGACAAAGTTTGGCGCTTTTTTCGTCGATCAGACGAAGTAAAATAATGTAAGTAACTGCTCATGTCACCCCTTTTTGTTAGCGGATTCCTCATATCTTTTTGTATTTCTATGTATTTCAATGGATGCTATGAATTTCTACGTGTGTCTATGAATATCTATGTATCTCCAGTATGAGGTTGGCATCTTCACTACACTGAGGTTGGCACAGCCAGCATCAAATGCACCGGAGCCTCTCTCTCTCCTTCGAGATGTCGGCTCCCACGTCCCCGCAGACGGACTTTTGCTCCTCCGGACTTTACCCTCTGGGAATGAGGAACGGTTTGCTATTGAAAATGGACCATAGAAATAGTTGATTTACTTTGATTTACTTTGATTTACCTATCAAAAATGGTGATGTTCCATAGTTCTGTGGCTGTCTACCAGAGGGTACAATGCATGATCAAGGAGGGGATGACCCAAGACATGGCTGTCTTGTAGCGAGATTCTTCACATTGCCATGTAACGTGGGCAACGGAATGCCACGTTACCTACCATGACTGGGGGTGGTAAACTCCCACCCATGAAAATGGTGATGGAATGATGGAATGGGGATAGCCTTGTATTGAATTTGCCACATTACCACACACTATGCCAGAATCCTATGGTTTGTCATCGTGGTGCCTTAAATGACCATTTTTGGCCATGTTGAGACATCTCTCACTTGGGGACCATCCTCCTTAAAAACGTAAAAACCCCGTTGAAAGCGGGGCCTCCTGCAAAGCCGGATCCAACGACACGTGGAAGAACAACAACTTTGACTTACGGCTGTCATGGTCAATCTTTGATAGTCATAGTCCAAAAGAAAAAATAAACCTTTTGCTCTTATAGTCTATAGTTATTTTCCATTTGCAGAAAAAAAACTAAAGGATTAGACTACCCATCCAACGTTGGGGGTGGACTCATGCGTCTTCTGTCAGTCCCCAAGTCCTGTCTGTTGGAAGATGAGCCTGGTATTTGCACCGCCATGTCCAATGATCTTCTTGTTCACATCGAATCCAGGGCACAGCATGCTAGGCTCCAGGTAGAAATGGCACCAGAATTTGTAATATTTCTTCTTCTTCTTCTGCTTTGACATCCCGCGAGCTGCAGATAGTTCGCTCTCCTCGTGGTTGAAAACCAACTGAAAAAATATACTCATAGATTACTCATGGGTGTATATAAATATGTGTATATATATATATATATATTAATATATATATATAAGTCCAGTCAACTGAATATATATATATAATATGTATATTATATATATATGTTGGCTGGATCCTATTGGCTGCAACAATCAGCACAAAACCGACCACGAAAAGTAGCACGGAGGGGGACATCAAATTTGACACTTCCCCAGCCCAATTAAGCGAGATCTCGTTTCTTTCAATGTGAAATGCATCAGCCTCTGCGTAGCTGGACAAAGCAAAGAATGAAATGAAGGGACATGGGGCCTGGGGGGCCCTCTAGGGGAGGTGGCTCCAGAAAGAAAAGTAAAGCAAAACAATGAACTCTTGTTTTTTTTTTTCTACGACGCTACGGCCTACATACACCTGTAACAGAATGCACAAACTGGAGCACCAAAAGTGTCACAGAGGGAGCGACAAAAAAGCACGAACTGGAGCACAAAAAGTGTCACGGAGGGAGCGACAAAAAAGCACGAACTGGAGCACAAAAAGTGTCACGGAGGGAGCGACAAAAAAGCACGAACTGGAGCACAAAAAGTGTCACGGAGGGAGCGACAACAAAGCACGAACTGGAGCACAAATAGTGTCACGGAGGGAGCGACTAAAAAGCACGAACTGGAGCACAAAAAGTGCCACGAGGGGAAAACCAATGCTGATAAGGATGGCATCACAAATAAGGCAGGACATGGCAGGCACAGCAAAAACAAATGACACACTGTATATCAAATGACAACTGCAAATGGCATAAGACCACAAAGCTCGGTTGAACCCAAATGACAACAGGAGTGGCCAGGAATGTACCTAATATGACCCCAAATACTTATGTAGGAAATTGTTTTTTTACTTGTTATAGATATTAGGATCTACCCAATATATATGATCCAATTTGAAAGAAACAACAGTGGATTCTCAAATAATCTCAAATAAGTATCTAAGATAAGATCATATAAACATGTCACTCATGTCACTTGACTTTTTAAAGACATGATATGATTCATTACGATTCTATGATGAGGAACACCTTGGGAGAACTCACCTTGGGAGCTGGGTCGCATGTGGCCGCGGCAGCCGCACTCTGCCCCATCGCCCACGGAGAGCCCCACTGGTGGTGGAGCCACTGCACCAAGACAGGAGTCAAACTACTGGTAGGAAGAAAATGATTCCATTTGTATGGTTTAAGATCATGTGAAAGATCATGAAAACCACCAGAAAATGCCGAATTCATTCATTGCATGGGTTCTTCAAATAGATTCGAACAGTGTTGGCCTTCAACTCTGCAAAGATCAACAAAACTGTGCAGGATCTTGATGATTTGGCACCCCTTTTCGAGCCAGCTTGTTGCGCTTGCGCCATGCAGGACAGCCCACATCCCTCCCATGCGAGCCGGGTTTTTCACGTAGAAATGAGTGAAACCACCCAGCCAGGTCGATGTGTTGCTGGCATGAAACCTCATGTCTTGTGATTTGATTCCCCCGTTCTGTTAGTGAATCATCTCCTGCAAAACTGCTGGAGCAAGTGGGCAATTGAGATGGCAATGTCCCAAAATTATCCAAAACTCAGCTGGAGTTCTCGTAGCACCACGTTGTTGGTTGTATCCAGTGCCAAATGGCTTGCATAACCGACAGGAAGTGGGATATACCTGGAGTAAATACATAAAGACATATAACCATATACATACACTTTATGATGTAGAATTAGGCATTTGCACATATACTAATATGTATGTATACGTATGTGTATATTATGTCTCCACATCATAAACTTTGATACGTACATACTGTACGAGTACTGTACGCATCGCAAGAATCTTCCTTCGGTGTCCATCTTCACCCCAGCCGAAGAACTCTCCTCCTATCACTTGGCACATGCCTTAGCGGCAGAGGCACAGTGGGGAACAACATGGAAACGGGGCACTATTGTTTACCCTCTGGTAAATTGACATAGCTATTGAAAATGGCCATTTGTGGTTGATTTACCTATGAAAGATGGTGATTTTCCATAGTTGTGTTTGTTTACCAGAGGGTAAGCCTCTTGGAACTCATACAAGCTATTCAGACCTTTGGGCATAATCATCTCAGGCTCGGACAAAAGGGTTGCAAATGCAAACATGTACAAACCATTTTTCTAGGATGTGGGTTTGTCTGAAAACAATGGGGTACTCAAAATCCAATTGTTTATCATAGTTTTCCCTACCAAAATTGCAAATTTGGTGGTTTTCGAGGTGCACACCATTTTCAGACACACCCATATTGGGGTTTGATGTGTTCTAAGCATTGCTCTTCAATGACTTTATGAAAAAAAAATGGGATCTTCATCCAGAAATTGGCGCCGTTTTTGTGGTGATTGTACTGAATCAGCAAGCATCCCTAAAAGTAATATGACCATAGATGGGTGGGATTAAAACCATCCCCAAATGATAGGTTTATCAACGGCATTGGGTTTACCACGTTACCCAATATCGTGTCAACCAGAATGTATTCTTTGTTTGTTAGTGTCCACCCTGGATAAATAAATGCTGACTAATAGTTGCTAGGGTTTACCCCCAAGCTAGTGATAGATTATGATAAATTGTTCTGAAAAACATAATTTATCTATCTTAATTGATCATAATTCATCCCCAAAAACCAAATTGGTGGAATCGCAGCTTTATCTCGTCCGAGGCCGGTGCTGCTGCAAGCCGTGCTGCCAGTGGGTCGCAGCAGACTGTGGCGGCGGAAATGGAGACGTGTCAAAACTCACTTGGTTGATTTAGCAGCAATACTCTTGTGAGAATGATAGTAATAGTTATACAGTAATCAAAGGAAGTTGGGAAGCAATCTTCCGAGTTACGAATGACTTTTACTTGGTGATTTCGAGTAGAGACCTAGAGTAGTGGTGAGCTAGAGTAGTGGTAACCTAGAGTAGTGGTGAGCTAGAGTAGTGGTGAGCTAGAGTAGTGGTAACCTAGAGTAGTGGTGAGCTAGAGTAGTGGTAACTTAGAGTAGTGGTGAGCTAGAGTAGTGGTGAGCTAGAGTAGTGGTGAGCTAGAGTAGTGGTGAGCTAGAGTAGTGGTAACTTAGAGTAGTGGTGAGCTAGAGTAGTGGTAACTTAGAGTAGTGGTAACTTAGAGTAGTGGTGAGCTAGAGTAGTGGTGAGCTAGAGTACTGGTGACCTAGAGTAGTGGTAACTTAGAGTAGTGGTGAGCTAGAGTAGTGGTGAGCTAGAGTAGTGGTGACCTAGAGTAGTGGTAACTTAGAGTAGTGGTAACCTAGAGTAGTGGTGAGCTAGAGTAGTGGTGAGCTAGAGTAGTGGTAACCTAGTCAGTGGTGGTGAGCTAGCGTAGTGGTAACTTAGAGTAGTGGTGAGCTAGAGTAGTGGTGAGCTAGAGTAGTGGTGAGCTAGAGTAGTGGTGAGCTAGAGTAGTGGTGAGCTAGAGTAGTGGTAACTTAGAGTAGTGGTGAGCTAGAGTAGTGGTAACTTAGAGTAGTGGTAACTTAGAGTAGTGGTAACCTAGAGTAGTGGTAACTTAGAGTAGTGGTGAGCTAGAGTAGTGGTAACCTCGAGTAGTGGTGAGCTAGAGTAGTGGTGAGCTAGAGTACTGGTGACCTAGAGTAGTGGTAACTTAGAGTAGTGGTAACCTAGAGTAGTGGTAACTTAGAGTAGTGGTGAGCTAGAGTAGTGGTGAGCTAGAGTAGTGG
>BGPT01000205.1:45515-59446 GCA_003297045.1 Symbiodinium sp. clade C Y103
ACATTGTTTCAACAGCGCAGCACATGTGCGCAGCGCACGCACGCACGGGCCTGGCTCACGCACGGTGCAAGCAAGTTCTATAGATGAAAAAGGTCTTATTGTATATCCAAAAGGCAACTTCCGCCCCGCCTCGTGCGGGTACTACTGGTAATAGTTAATAATAGTTAATAATAATAATAAAACATAGTTATAATAGTAATACATGTGTACATATGTGTACATGTGTATATATATATATATACAGAGGAATAGTAAGAGTTAATAATAAGAGCGCATACTGTAGCGGCAAGAGCGACAGTAATAATAGCACGAGCCTGTCTACTACCTATTACCTTCTGGTAATTTAAATCTGCCATGGCTTGGGAATCTAGGCCCACAAGAAACTGAACATACTCAAATGTGCATATTATATATATATATATACACCCTCTGGTTATTTAACATAGCCATGGAAAATGGCTAAATTTGGATGATTTCCCAATTAAAACCTCCATTTATAGGGGATTTTCCATGGCTATGTTAAATAACCAGAGGGTATTGTATATACATTATACAAAGCAATGCAAATCAAGAGAAATGTAGACATGGGAACAAGCCACAATAGGGTTACCAACAGAAAGGGAAAAACTGGTATGGTATGTACGTACTTGTACGTATACGTAGATATAGCTAACAATTCCACTCAATACACCATCGTTGTGACTGGGGCACGTAGCCCATGAAAACTGCGAGATGATGGGATAATACTAACTTTATGATCCTGGCACCAAAGCAACTTCTGGAAATCAATGTCTTATCAAAAAGGGTAAAACATTGGAGAAAAAAATGGGATTGGAAAAAAACAACATAAAAAGGGTCCAGATTGTAGAACTGTTTTTGAAAAGAAATAGAAAATTTGAAATATATATATATATATATAAATATGGAAAAATAAAGGAAGTAAGAAGGAACATCAGACACCAACAATATCAATCTGGGCCAGAATGTTCATGCGCAAGGTTTGGAACATCCAAAGATATCCAAAGGATTCTGGTTCATAAGTCGCGACTGGGGTCCAGCCTATTGGGGGGGAACCAAAAGGACCGAAATAGTGGGTGTATCCCCAACGGTTACCCAGTTCAGACCATTTCAAGTTGCTTTCCTGCCCATGTTAAGTCAGTTTTATCATGTTATATTCATATGATTTACTGTATACCCATTTCTCGTCGCTAAAATCTAGCATAGTTGCGGAAAGCACTCTGCTACTCTGGACCCATTGCATACATTGTTGGTTTTTTGGGGGGTTAAGCTGGTCATTACTGGTTTCGAAGCCATGTTTTTGGGTACTATTACCTCATCTATTGTTCGTGAGAACAGTTACCATCGGTGATGTCTCCATGGAAAGACCACCCCACCGGGAGGCCCATTTCATCATTTGCGGGGTCTACAAAGATTCCCCCAACAAGGGTCTTGTTGGGTATATATCACCTCTGTCCGGCCCGCTGTTCGCCCAATTCAACACCTCACTCAGCCTGCCTCGCGAACACCATAGGAGAGATTGTGATGCCCACCTCATAAGCCATCAGGTGTCGATGGCAAAACTGATGATTTTTCATGTGGGCTTGAAGGGGATTGATCTGGGATTTTTGAATGGCTAATCAATGGTGATATCTTCTGTTTTTTTCTTACCAACGATGTTTGGGTCTGTCTAAAAAACTGGCTATGCTCCCAATTTATCCAAATTTGCAATTCCAATAGGGAAAGTTGTTCAATATTGGGGTACCCGGGGTACCATATTTCAGACAAACCTACATGGGAATCGAATTTGGCTCGCGTTCCATGGTGCTGACATGTTTACCTACAAAACTGGGGCAGTTCTGGAGCATGTGGACAATTACATGGTCGAGCAATGCATGTGTTACCATTTATATAAAGATATCTGAACGTCACTTTTCCGGGGTACTGGCACCCTCCAGAAATCCAAGTGACCTGGCAATGAGGTTTAAAAATGCACCCCCTAAATTTACACATTGGAGCCAATACGATACCATTGGAGCCTCCTGGCCTAATATGCATGAGCATTCCTCTGTGTGAAATTGCTAAATTGAGGGGGGCATGCGTGCCCGATTTTACATATCATTCAGTTCAGGGATTTATTCAACTTAATTACATGTGAGGTGAGTCAGAGAACGAATGAAACTTAGAAAGTGGACAGTTCTGCAGGTGCACTCGATGTTGCACCTGCAGAATTTCTTCTCGATGGGGCTAGGGCTTCAGGCCTTCTGGTCGCACAAACGTTTAGGCTGTTGAGAAAAGATGCTTGCAGAGCTTGCAGGGCTTACAGAGCTTGCAGAGCTTGCAGATTGTTGTTACACAGAAAATTCAACCCATATAATAGAGTCCCCTTTTTTGGGATTGTATGCAAGGTGCATTTTAGTTCACAAACTAAAGTAAACCTAGTCATAATGAATGAACATTTATACAGTAGCCTGGGACACTTCCAAAATCTTCGGACAACCCAGTCCCAATCTATTTCAGAGATTCGCATGCCATTCACACAATCCAAATTGACACGCCATTATCATTTTTGGAATGAGTGTATCAATATCATCATCCAGTCACGTTGGCAACGCAAATAAAGATCTTCAGCGTTCACGACGATCGGCACGAACTTCTTATAGCTAAATGTATACTACCTCCGTCTCAATGGGGATCCTTTTTGAACTTCTAGCATGAAAGCTACAAAGATTTTCAGAGGGGAAGCTCAGTTGTATTGCGAAGCCTGATCTTTGGGATGATTTGATCATATTGGATCATTGTCCCACTCACATAGGTCACCAGCCAGGGTTTTTGTTGGTGAAATATCATAAACATTCTGAAAATCTTGTGATAGATGGGTGGTAACAAAAATGATCCCCATTTCTGAAAGGTCAAGGTTTTGGGGTTTACCACGCTATCTCCAAATTTTCTTCAGTGCTATCCCCTTAGAACCTCCATGCCAATACATATTCCCATAAATATTCCCAAGAAATCTTGTTATTCCCATATACATATACATATATATATATATGCCCATTATCCTTCATTGTATTTCCATCAATTCCATATTTTCAGACAATATGTATTTCATCGTATTCCCATCATTCATTATACATCATAGTTCCTTCGTTGTATTCCCACTATTCACAGTATATTCCATTACACATTGTACTAATTATGCATATCAGTCCATATTAATCCACATCTTCACCGACTCCTGTGCTCTGAGTTCCGGCACCCACAGCGCTGCGAGGGGCTTCCACATCACCAGCACCACGGTGCAGGGTGGGTCCAGGTCCCTGGATGAGAAAATCGATAGAACACCAATGGAAAAGCAAGGTCAAAACCGATTTTTGTGGTTTCCTATTATTCAAAGATGACTGATTTATCCCTTTAAAAAAAAATAATCAGCCATGTTTTAACTAACAAAAAAAGGGGATGTAGCTGATATAAGTGGGTAAACCAGCTCATGAACGGGGTAACATCTACAGAAAGCAAGGTCAAAGGTCAAAACAATCCCTGCTTTCCTAATGTGTTTTTTCCCTTAAACCAAGTGTAGACAGACCCCTTGGATCAATGACAAAACTGGAGGCACTGGAGCCACCCAAGACTTAGATAAGATAGCTATATAAGGCCTATGTATAGACGGCACCTAGCTCCATTCTGGCTCCGTTCGGGCCTACCTCCACATAATTCCATGTACAGAAAATCACAGAAATCTGTGAGTTGGGAGGTCCGTGGTCAATCTTGGAGATCCTGCACCATTCTTTGAAGGTCAATATATCTCCACTTCTGGATCAAACTACCATCATCGCCAGTTGATCCATGTTGATCCAATTATATCAGCCATAGGCTATGGGACATGGGACATATCCGTCTATATCCCCTTTTTGTTGGCTACATCCCCGTTTCACAGGAGCAATCTGCAGGTTTCTCCTAGGTGGCCCGGCCATGCGCGGGCCATCGCCCCGCGACTCGTCTCCGCCTTGGTTTGGCCAGAAATGACCGGGATTTCCAAGCCCAACGCTTGGATGGGCCGTTAAGAAACAAGGTTTGCCGGGGGGAGGTCTTGGCCTGCCTTTTGGTAGTGGGAATCTTAAAGAAATTTTGACTACTGTACATTTTGAGATATTTTGGGGATTTGACCAGCAAACCTTAAGCTGCATCCAGCAAAAATGGGTAGAACTGTTGGCAATTGTTGACTTAATTGTTGGTCGTAAGTGGGTGTCACGCCAGTTATCTTTGGGATTCTTTGGGCACATAAGCCCGTCAGGATCACCAGCTAACTCCATGGCCCACTGAAGTGCATTTCCCAACACCAATGGGATTGCCAAGTCCTTGTCTCCCCAACATCCCAACTCTCCGAAGCTTGAAAGTAAAATTTCCATGAATTTCCCTCATCTTTGGTGATACCCACTGGCAAGCTAAGATATAGCCATGGAAAATAATATTTTTCAAAATACAAAAATATATGAAAATATAGGCATTCGTCTATAAATGGGCATTTTCGATAGCTATGTCCGTTTTACCAGAGGGTAATCCTATAAACATCATCAAATAATCAAATCCCGTTAAATTCCACTAAATCCCATCAAATCACCTTAGATCAATTTAAATCACCATTGACTCATGGCTTTCCTTTGAATCTCCCTGAAAGGAACCCCCTTCAATTTCTCAGCCGCCCAGGCAAAAACGCATATCTTCGAAGTGCTGTGAGTGTGGCCTGGCCGATGTCCGAAGCTGCCCATCTTCTAACGTGGGAAACCCAACAATAAATTATGCCCAATATATGAGAATAAATGGGTGGGATTAAAACCATCTCCAAATAGTAGGTTTATTATTGGGTTTACATGGGTTTACCGCATAGTCATATACTGGAGGGTACAAACAGGGGATTCGTGACTGCTATGTCTACCTGAGGCTCCACTTTTCTGGCTTCAAACTCTCCATAGATAGTCTGGTCACGAGCAAGCAAAGCCCTGATCTGGGCACCTTAAAGCCATTCTTGGACCCCCTCATGTTCAAGGTTCTGAAGGTAAACATATGTTTCTTTTCCTTGGGAAATTTGAAAAACATCCAAAACTCCACATTTTCCCGGAAACTCCGCAGATGTTGACACACTCCCATCAACCCCCACTTGGATGTAGGGGTCATACCGAGTCATACCCTATGTTGCCCAAATCAAATATCAACTGGTTGTAATCCAATCCCCCACAAATACCCCCGTCAGAAACTCAGCTATTTAGCATTGGATCTATGCATTTCGGGAGATATAGAAAGTATTTGACATCAGAGAAGAGGGATTCATATGTCACCCGTACCTGGCCATATCTACTCCCAGACTTGGTGTCGGGGAAAAACGAGGGTTTCCTGGAACAAATCCCTAAACCCATTGCTTCACCTAACCCATCAGAGGAATCAACTTCGCCAAGAAAGCGATGCCGGGGCGGCTGAAACTGCTGTGGTTGCTGCTGCTCCATGGTACTGGAGCGAAGCCAACCCACAAACTCGCCACCTGCTAGTCCGTTTGAAAAGCGAAACGAGGAAGCAATCCAAATTCTGGTAATCCCTATTTGACCATTCTTGAATAGGAAGCTAGTGTTTGACGAGGATAAGATGAACCGTCCAGAAAAACTGGAGTCTTGATACATTGATTTCAACTTAAAAATTAAAAATTGCTATAGCAATACCCAGTAAGATAGAAAAGTGAAATCATTCTCAAACAGTGACAACCCCTGTTCAGTCCTTTTCAGGGGGGTGCTATGTCTTTGGATCAGATCTTTTCCTCCAGGATGAAAAGACCTCGGATTCAATGAAGAGTGGTACCAACTTTATTTCGTACTCAGAAAACTAGGACTGGGAGGACCCCCAATTCATAGTCAGGGTGATTCAACAAATCAGCCATCAAAAATCATCAAAAATCATCAACATGTCCAGCAAGATGGACAACGCGACAAATTCACCCAGCGCCGAGCAGCTCGCGCCCCTTTTTGCCAGCTGCCAGCTGCCGCGCCTCGAGAAGGCTCTGCTGTTGTGGGAAGGTCCAACTTTGCCATGCGTTTGCGATTTGTTCAACCACAGCTGCTTGGCATTTACCGGTCTTGCCACATGAGTCTCAAGCAACAATCAAGCTTTGGGAAGTTGCTCAGACCGATAGATCAACTCTGTGAGAGTGTCAGCACCTTCATCCCACTGGATTGCTGCATAAGAGGTGTTGGCGGGAAACACCAACTCCGTCTGGAACTTGAAGGGATTCTTGAAGATACGTTTCAGGAACGACTTCTTCTTGAAGCAATCGAATTTGGTATTGTTGGTGTGAAATCCGACATGCCACCTGACTGAATCATTGTCGCAAAGACAGGGTTAAATTGAATCTTAGGGTTTTCCCTAGAATTTTGAGCATATCACATTAGATTGTCACTAGTCACTAATATATATATATATATATATATAAGTCACTAGATAATTCATAAATCCACGGATCAAACGGGCTGGTTCTCCATGTATAAAGCATCATTTGCGGGTCTTCATCGGACAGTGAAGTCACTACCATTGACCCACAAGAATGAGCCCAAAAAGACCTGTGAACAGAACTTTGATGCTTCATCATTCCATGACCAATCTCAGACAAGTTAATACCAAAATAAGGTGGTACAGCCAATGCCATAAACCTACCATTCGGGGATCGTTTATACAACCTATCTACTGGTATGGTGATTCTGGTGATGGTTTATACACCCATGAAAATGGTGATGACTTGGGGATGGTTTACTACTGGGTTTATTACATTAGTGATATAATACTGATGTGAGCAGTAGATGATGTGAAGCGTGTGCACCTCGGCATTGAGATGTGATAGGCGATCTTTTGCCAGACATCGGGGGAACATGATACCCCGCTGAATTGAAAGGTCCTCATTTGGCTTTGAGCGGCTTTGTCTGAAAAGAGGATCCATAAATGCACTGATGAATCATCACATTCCCTATGAAATAAACTGAAATACCCTCCGGGAATCAAACGTGGCAATTGGAAATCCCCGAACTAAATGGAGGTTTTCATGGGAAAATCCATGAAAATACCCTATAAATAAGGAAAAAACCTAGAGATGGTGGATTTTCCAGCCAGCCATGTTTGATTACCAGAGAATAACCATTCTTGAGGGTCTACCCGAGTCTACCCCCGGTGCACACCCCATGGCCTGGCCACTGGCCAGCTTGGAGCCCAGGCCCTATTTTGGGAGTAACCCATATCCATTATGCCATCCAATGCATCGCATGTATATTATATATATGTAGAGAGAGAGAGGGAGCTATGATACTATATATTACATAGAGGTATTATGTAGTACATTGTGTTCTATGTATATATATATATATAAGTATATATACATAGTATGTATTGTCATCCCTATTTTTGATGGTTGGATCCCCTTTTTTGCCGGTTGAAACCCCATCTAGTGGGACTGCAACCCAAAAATCCCATGGTCAATCATGTTCCCAATCAAAATAGTTGCCTGGGGTATCCACCATTTTCAGACACCCATCTATTGTCAGTGAAATCCCTATTTCGGGGTGCTGTTTGCCAGTTGTATCCCATGTCATCCTCACCACTGATGGTTTTACTTCCGCTTTCCCACCTGCTGTTGACGGTGTCCCCATTGTGTAGTTCTTTCTTCTCCTTGTTCGCAATGCATTTTCCCATCGTGCTATCGGTTTTCCCCGATGGCCCCTGAGACTGAGCTGCAAGAGCGGAGACACAAGTGACCCAAGAGCTGCAAAGCAAGAGGGCCAAAATGTGTTTGTGCTTCAAGCCCCCTTAAAACATATTGAGAATCATCCCAAACAGGAATATTCATGACATTTGAAGGCACCAACCAGAAAAGTGGTGTATTTCAGGGCCGGCATGTGTATTTATATGTATATATATATATATTTGCCTGCATCATTTCCAATATATGGATGCGTCTGAAAGTATGGTATCACTCAGAAAATGCAACTGCTTGATGAGGAAAATGATGATTAAGCAGTTGATTTAGGGGTTACAGAAACCTTTTCTGGACAAACACATATGGATGGTTGAAAAGACTGAATTTTTGACCCATTTCGTGGGTGCACTGCTGCCCCAGGATACCTCAAGCGCGACAAAATCGAGTACCCCAAAATCTGGATGGTAGATACTTGACATGACAAGCATATGTGGTCCCCTTGGCCTTAAATTCTTACCGTACCCATAGATGTTTTCGTGGAAATCCCCGGGTGCTCGAATGTTGGGGAGTTTCCAGCGGGGTACCCTTAGATTGTATTGCGTCGTTAATCGCTATTCTTTTTGTGGGTCAGTTCCAAATCCTCACTAAGTATAGGTGGTATATCCCAATATCTGATTATCCACCAACCAAGGCATCTTCAATAGCTCGACCCCATCTGCCTAGTTTGATGAAATATATCACCATAAACCCAATCGTCAGCCGAAAAATCAGTCAACTTAGCTGTAAGCAAATCCATTATGAATCGCCATTCTTCGTGGTGGAATTCCCAAAGCTTCATTTTTGATGGTTAAATCATCATTTTCCTATGGAACCTGTGGTCCCTACCTTGTCTGGATTGTGTGGAGGGTGAATGTGGATGGTTCACCACAAGGTGGTGATAAGATGTCATGAGTTGGTTTATTAAACCCCATCAAGTATTCAGTTTTGATTCACCAACTTTATGGGGTGCCAGCCATAAAGTATTTCGTAGCATGCCCGCCTCATTGTGTTTGCACTCCAAAGCATTGAGCCACATGAGTTTGATCCTGAACATGCTAAAGCCATGCGTCGTAATCACCCGAAAGTTTCCGAATTCCTTGGAAGCCATGCTGCGTCGCGAAACCAGCACCAGATTCACCATTTGGGATCATGTGGGTTCGTCTGACATAGGGTAGACACATGCACACAACACTTTATTGCCATTTTCGTGGGAAAATGATGAGAGACCCACCGGGCGTTGGGAGTACCCAATGTTCAGACAAACCCGTTTTTGTAGTTTATGCACTCGCACAAAAAAATGCGAAAAATGCCGTGGCATCTGAAGTGAACATCCAAGATTCTTTGACCTGCATCTTGTAGAGAGGTTCCTGCGCCAAAGGACGAGAGAAGAGGGATAACCAATCCTTTAAAGGTGCTGAACCAACAGTAAACTGGTGGCTTGGAGCTGGTGGCCTGGTATGGTCCATGGTGCAAAACAAAAATACGTACATATGTACCATCAAATCACACTACGTTGCATTACACTACATCACATTGCGTTGCATTGAATTGCAGTGGCAGTGCAATGACATTACACATACATATGTATATGTATATTTTTTCATGTAAATATATGTATATATATGTATATATATATATGTATATATATATGTATATATATATGTACATATATATACATATATATACATATATATGTAAATGTGAGTACATATATATATGTAAATGTGAGTACATATATATGTAAATATGAGTGTATATATATATGTAAATATATGTATGTATGTAAATATATGTATATATGTAAATATATGTATTAATATATATATATATGTGTATATATATGTATATATATATATATTTGTATATATATATACATATATATATACATATATATGTAAATGTGAGTACATATATATATGTAAATATGAGTATATATATATATGTAAATATATGTATATATGTGTATATATGTGTATATATATAAATGTGTATTTGTGTATATATGTATATGTTGTATACATGTATATATTGTATATATTGTATATATGTATATATGTATATATGTATATATGTATATATGTATAAATGTTTATATGTATATATGTATGTATATATATATATGTATGTATGTATGTAAATATGTATATATGTATATATGTATAGATATATATATATATATGTGTATATATATATGGATATGTATGGATATATGTAAATATGTGTATATATGCATATGTATGTGTATATGTGTGTGTATATGTATATATTGTATATCTGTACATGTGTTTATATGTATAAGTATATATGTATATAGTGCATATATTGTATATATGCATATTTGCATATATGTAAATATGTATATATGTATATATGTATATATTTATATATGTATATATGTAGATATGTATATATGTAGATATGTATATATGTAGATATGTATATATGTATATATGTATATATTTATAATGTATATATATATAAATATATTTGTATATATATTTGTATAATTATATGTATATGTATATATATATATACATGTATATATGTATATATGTATAAAATGTATAAATATATATTTGTATTTAAATGTTCATATGTATACACACATATATATGCTTATGGTATGAGCGCCTCTAAGAGGCCGTGCGTTTTTGAGGTTTTTTACGGTTTGCCCGACATATGTTGGGGTTGGGGTGGGGTGGGGTGGGGTAGGGGCGGGTGCAATAACGTTCATGTATCTTAAGTGCAAGTTGATGCTACGTTGATGTTGCGGTGATGATACGTTGATGGTGCGGTGATGTTATGTTGATCATACGTTGATGCTACGATACGTTGATGTTACGTGGATGATACGTTGATGATACGTTGATGTTGCGGTGATGTTATGTTGATCATACATTGATTGCTACGATACGTTGGTAAAATCACTTTGTAAGCCTCGTTTTTCCATACCCTTCCTCTTCAAAACCGCTCTCGCTGTGGCGAAACCTTAAAACATGATTGAATAGAAATAAATCAATGTGCTGAAACGCACGGCCTCTTAGAGGCGCTCTTACCATGTTTATCTGTGTAATATGTAATATGTAATATGTAATATGTAATATGTAATATGTAATATGTAACATGTATATATTGTATATATTGTATATAGTGTATTTATTGTATATATTGTATATAGTGTATATATGTATATATGTATGTTTGCATACTTGTATAATTGTGCATATGTACAAATGTATCTATGTATCTATGTATATATGCATACACTGACATTATTTATGTATATATATATATATGTATACAAATAATAAATCTATATGGGTACCGGGAATCCTGGCATCTCAAACTACCAGGCCACAAAACACCTGCTGACCATTGGTCCACAGATTAAGACTGATGAAAAAACATGAAAATACAAGGCAAAAAAAAGTAAGAATGGAGCCAATTTCACCCAAAAAGATACAGTACAGGGGAAATCGTGTCCATGTCTCCCTATTCCTTTGAACAAAACATCACCCATGAAAACCCAGCCAGCCCTTGACCAGTCGGCTATTTGGAAAATTCTTAGAAATTAGAAATCAAAAGGATCCATGGCGCATTGCAAAGAACATCTACCAAATGGTTTCATGACAAAAAACCTCCGAAAAAAAGTTTCAAGGCCTTTCTGATGAAATCATTGACATAACATCAAAGCCCTTTGTGATTGCCCCAACAATAAACCTCCCCTTTTTCAGCAATCTTTCAATTTCACTTCACCACAAAAAACCGCATCCAACGGCCAAGGCACGCGCCGCCAGAAATCCTCGCGGTCATCGTCTTCTTGCCTCTCTTCGGGCGTTCGCACCACCGGAGCCGTTGTGTGATCCGCATCCCAGCCCCCTCCGCCTGGAAGACGCACGAAGCGGAAGACGAATTCAACATTGCAAGAACGTAGAAGTAGTTTGAAAATTCCGAACAATCACTGTAAATCACTATCATGATATACGTACCATAAGTGAATATATAAAGGGTCAAGATGAATTATATGTAGATTAGATGATGTTAAACATGTATATATTTATATAATTATATATATCTCATTATATATCCATTATTCTAAAATCATCCGAAACTCCGAAGCAGACTCCAAAGTGGCCTGACACAAAGCGGCCAGAACTCGAGGAGGAACTCGCGGACGATCTTGACGACGAACTTCGCGACCCACTGGAAGACTGACTTCGCGTGCGCGAACGCTGTCTGGGCCCCCCTAAAGGACCAGGACCACTCACCTGGTTGTTTTGTCTGATCTTTTTGAGGTAATATGAAACGAAAACAAAAAATCAACAAAAATAACAAATTTTGTAACAAAATTATACGTGCAAGAGGCCCCAAACAGTGTGGGGGTGTGAGGATAATGTATGATAATGTTGAAGACGGTGATGATGATAATGAGAATGTTGAGGATGACAATGTTGCGGACAATGATGTTAATGATGATCATGTTGAGGAAGATGAGAAAAAGATCTCTGCTCTCTTCATGCTGTCTCTGTACAAGATCTCCACAAGAGGTGTCCTGGCAAGATCTCTGTACAAGATCTCTACAAGAGTTCTGTCGGCAAGATCTCTGTAAGAGAGACCTCTTGGGAAGATCTCTATGCAAATCTCTAATATTCAGGTCTCTTGGCTAGATCTCTGTACACGCTCCCTTTAGGACGTCTCTTGGCAAGATCTCTTTATCAGATCTCTGCGCAAGCTCTCTATAAGAGCTTTCTTGGTAAGATCTATGTAAGAACCTCTGGGCAAGATATCTGCAATAGATCTCAATGCAACGTCTCTGCGCAAGATCTTCACAAGAGGTGTCCTGGCAAGATCTCTTTACAAGATCTCTCTTCAGAGATCTCTCGGCAAGATCTTTTTACGAGATCTCTGTAGAAGCTGTCTATAGGAGATCTCTTGGCAAGATCTCTGTAAGGGACCTCTTGGCAACTTCTCTGTACAAGCTCCCTTATAAGAGGTCTCTTGGCAAGATCTGTTTCACAGATCTTTGGGGTACCGGGGTCACATTCGCCCCTACCCGGGGGGGAAGATCAATGGGAAGGGGGGTGGAGGGTCTTCTGGAAACTTGTCAGACACTATTTATGCTACGCAGGTAATGTCTTCTTGATACTACGTAGGTTCTTGGAACTACCCAGGCGCTTTTCTGACCTTTTGAACCAATGTTGCGAATTTCTTATTGGAACTTGCGAGACTATTTTGAAGCTGCATTGTTAACGTCTTCTTGGAACTTGCACGACACGCACGCTGCTATGTTGTTAAGTTCTTCTTTAAACTTGTAAGACGCTCTTGATGCTAAGTTGAAAACGTCTTCTTCTAACTTGCAAGACGCTCTTAATATTAGAACTTGCCACACTCTCTTGATACTACTTAGTTAACGTCCTCCTGGAACTTGCCAGACGCTCTTGATACTACGTAGGTAACTTCTTCTGGGAACTTGCCAGANTACGTAGTCAACGTCTTGGTGGAACTTGCCAGACGCTCTTGATACTACCTAGGTAACTTCTTCTTCTAACTTACCAGAGTCTCTTGATACTACGTAATTCACGTCTTCTTGGAACTTGCCAGACGATCTTCATACTACATAGGTATAACTACTTCTTCTTGGAACTTGCCAGACACTCTTCATGCTACGTAGTTAACATCTTCTTGGAACGTGCCAAACGATCTTCATAGTACATAAGTAACTTCTTCTNACTTGCCAGACACTCTTCATGCTACGTAGTTAACATCTTCTTGGAACGTGCCAAACGATCTTCATAGTACATAAGTAACTTCTTCTTGGAAGTGGCCAGACGCTCTGGATTCTATGTAGGTAATTTATTATTGCAACTTGCCAGACTCTCTTGATACTACGTATGTAACTTCTTCTTGGAACTTGCCACAGACTCTTGATGCTTCATTTTTACTCTCNGGTAATTTATTATTGCAACTTGCCAGACTCTCTTGATACTACGTATGTAACTTCTTCTTGGAACTTGCCACAGACTCTTGATGCTTCATTTTTACTCTCGTCTTGGAACTTGCAAGACACTATGAATCCAATGAAGTTAGCGTCTTCTTGACACTTTCGAGACAATCTTAACGCTCTCGACCTGTTTTGTGGCAGCTACATTCGTAGTTTGGCTCTCCGTTG
>BGPT01000205.1:59451-93665 GCA_003297045.1 Symbiodinium sp. clade C Y103
TCGAGACAATCTTAACGCTCTCGACCTGTTTTGTGGCAGCTACATTCGTAGTTTGGCTCTCCGTTGAACCTCAAATCAGCTGCGCCTGCCACGCAAAACTAAGTCGGGTCACATTCGCCCCTACCCCAGGGTCAGCTGCGCCCCTACCTCCCCCTTCAGTAGGGGCAAGTGCGACCCCAAGTGAGGTAGGGGCAAATGCNATTCGCCCCTACCCCAGGGTCAGCTGCGCCCCTACCTCCCCCTTCAGTAGGGGCAAGTGCGACCCCAAGTGAGGTAGGGGCAAATGCGACCCCCGTACCTCTCTGCGCAAGCTCTCTACAAGAGCTCTCTTGGCAAGATCCCAACAGATCTCTATGCAATGTCTCTGTACAAGATCTCTACAACAGGTCTCTTGGCAAGATCTCTCTACAAGATCTCTGCAAGAGGTCTCTAGGCAAGATCTCTATACAAGAGGTCTCTGCGGCAAGATCTCTGCACAAAAGCTTTTACGCACAGAAGTTTGTACACACAAAAGTCTTTACACATAGAAGCGTTTACACAGAGGAGTCTTTACACAGAAGAGCTTCTACACAAAGACGCGTTTACACACAGAGGTGTTCAACAGAGAAGTCTTTACACAGAAGAGCTTTTACACACAGATGCGTTTACACTTTACACAGAAGTTTTTGCACACAGAAGTCGTTACACACAAGAGGCTTTTACACGGAGAAGTCTTTAAACAAAGCAGTCTTTGCGCAAAAAAAGCTTTTACTTTTACACAAAGACCCGTTTTCACATAGAAGTTTTTACTCAGAGAAGCCTTTACACAGAGTAGCTTTTACACACAGCAGCTTCTTCCACACAGAAGCTTTTACACAGAGCCATTTCCAAATCGCAATTTTACACCAGCTTGTGCCGTTCGACCTCCATTTCGTGCAAGGGGGCTGCATCTCAAGTTGCAAAACCGCATTTCTACACCAGTTTTTGCCGTTCGACCTCCATTTCGCGCGACAGGGTTGCATCTGAAGTTGCGAAATCGCAATTTTACACCAGTTTGTGCCGTTCGACCTTCATTTCGTGTGAAAGGGTTGCATCTCAAGTTGCAAAATTCGCACCGCAGTACCACGAGAGCGATCCGATGCGCACAAAGTGACGAGAGGTTTCCGCGAGCACATGTTGGATGTTCACAAACATATGTTCACAAAACATTGCGCGCGCCACAAAAAATGAACATTGAAAATGTCAAAAACGACGTTTCACCTTGGTCTCAGCCACTTTTTTTGTCGAGGTCCACGAAGTCCTGCGCCTGCCACGAAAAATGAGCCCGAGGTCATCGAAGCATTGCGCCGGCCACGCGAAATCATCAGCATGCCTAAAAAATCAAAATCGACGACCGTCACAAAACGCGACTCCAAGACCCTTTTTGAAACCGCGTCGAAGTTCACCAAATACTGCGCCTGCCCGAAAAATGACACCCGAAAGCACCTCTCATTTTGACCCACGCCTGCCAATGTTTCAGCAACGTGCAGAATGTCCCACGCCTGCCACACGGATGAAAAACTGTCCGATGTCCTGCGCCTGCCACACAAAACGACGTTTCAGACCGCTAAATGTCCCGGATGTCCCACGCCTGCCACACGAAATGCGCTTAGCTCAAAAAACAAGCACGGCGCGCTAGGCAAACGGCACCTTTCGAAAAGACCAAGATCCAGCCGCAACTTGTGCAAGCCTGCGCGGTCGAAACGCACATGGACATCTCACAAGGGAACTTTTATGCGAGAATTTACAGGAAAATGCCGCGCCCCAGAAGAAGCAAAATCCCTACCCACCACTTTGTGCGAGCCTGCGCAGTCGAAACGCACACGGACATTCAACAAGAGCCACTTTATGCGAGAATTTCTAGGAAAAATGCCGCAGACCAAATGGAACACCCTGACAACACCGGGCCTTTACCCTTACTGTAAGAACCCCTCAGTGTGGACACACTGTTTGGGAAAAAAAGATCATATGTTCGTAACATCCGTGCACCTGTGTACCCCCGATGTTTACCGATTTTTCAGGACGTGTTCGTCACAAATTTGAAGGCTCATGCATCCATGACGTCTTGTGTTTGCACTTCGCCACCTCTGTCAAGCTCGCAGAATCGCGAAGGCCGCTGCAAGCCGTGAATGTGAGGAAAGCCAAGAAGAACAGCATCTTACAAGCAACTCCAGACTGCAGAGTTTCCTTGAATCTAATGATTGTTGCTCGAGCCACAAGGATCTTCATCAACATTATTACTGGATTATTGGGCACCTCGAAATCAAAGGGTTGAGCATCACATCTCAAAGAGTTTTCCCTATCAAAATTGCAACTTTGTAGGTCAGTGTAAATTTTGAGGTATCCCCGTATCCCCGAAATTCTTGGGCAAACCCACATTCGCAATTGCCCAAGATGATAATAGGCCCGCTTTTGCAAATTCACTTGCCCAATCTGGTGGCAGAAGCTCCTGTAACTATGACCAAAAATTGTTGAGGTTCAAATCGATCGCATCTTTTTCATTCTTTTCCCAGTTTTTCGGAGTTGGTTGAATGCCTCCCCACCATGTCATGTCCTTGCCCTGCCGCACCTTGTGAGCTCCGCGCATCCTCCCTGGGTGCTCGGTCCCTCGGGTCGCCCCTTGGGTCACCCCTTGGATCTGCTCGGGGATCGTTTCGGGGATCGCTCCTGGGATCGCTCCGGGGATCGTTTCGGGGATCGCTCCTGGGATCGCTCCGGGGATCATTTCGGGGATCGCTCCGGGGATCACCCCGCGCATCGCTGGGCCTCGGATGGATGGGGATGGAAACCACCTAAAAAAGATATCTGTTTTATTACACACGAAAATGAAGAAAATGTCGATCTAACCGGAACAAATGTGCATTCTAACCAGCAACAATGGTGGATTTCATTTTCACCAGGAAATTATAGAGGGTTCAGCAAGAAAGTGTAAAGATATGTCAAGATGTTGGCACCATGAAACATGCTTACAGTATTCAACAACATGTTGGGGCCAAGGAAGAAAAACACTGAATTCAACCAACACAAATGGGGATGGCCGTCATAGAAATAGTATGTTCCATATTGATTGATGCAACAAAAATGCTTTGTTCCGGCAGAAACTCAGGTTATCTATGCTTATCTCACTTTACCTATTTCTAGATGGGGTGGGTCACAATTGAATCACCGGCAACCCAAAAGGCAACTCTGATCGTTGTTGGAATCAACCAAACCATCAACCAGGGCACCCAAGTTTGACCCATAGCCCCTAGCTGTAGGAAAATAATGATGATAGATGCATCACAACACAAGTGTGGTTCTGTCTTATGCTCATTACAGAACTATTGTACACTATTATGATCTACTGTGATTCTATATGATTCTTAGCACCATCATCAACCGTACTCAGCATATGCCACCCCTTTCACCCTTTCTGGGCCTTCCAACGGTTCCATGCTCGTCACTTGCTGCTCAAAATGCCATGTCGCTGATGTTGCCGGTTGCATCGCCGGTTGCATGGCTGGTTGCATCGCCGCTGGTTGCACCTGGCTGCTAAGAGTGGGGGCTACTGGTGGCTCAAAATCATCGCCCTCATTACGTGGCTAAATCCTCCTCTACAAACTGTGATTTTCCTTGTCCATTGGTAGCAATTGGTAGCCTATGTTTGTGCCATATACGATTGTCATGGTATCCAGCAGTGGTTTGATGTTTAACCTGCATGATGATCATTGGGGTAATCACTGAAAAACATTGCGAATCAGTGCATGCGGACATGGCAAAACATGAGCACTGCGATTCTTGGGATCAGAATGGGTGCAGGAAGGGGCCCCCTAGTTTTGTAAGTTGGTTTATAATCTCATCTAACTATATATATATATATATATATTATATATATATCCCCTTATAAACCCTAGTTCAGTTCACCTAGTTATAAGTCAACTTAGTCAATGTTGTGAACAAACAGATTCACCGCACCCAGCGATGTCCCAAAAGGCGACAAGTGTGTCTGGCGCCTCCGCTGTCTGCTGCATCATTGGCACAGTCTGCGGCAACGAGGGAACAACAAACTGTGCCATGGTCAAGTTACATGGGATGAATTGATGGGGTAGGGCCATCCATCCCATCACAGGAATCCATACATATATATATATATATACATACATAATTATAACTATAATATATATCTATATGTATTCAATATGTGATGTGTCCCTACAAGTGACTAAAGGAAGTAGAATCCAACTCTTGATCATGGCACATATCAACTCTACCGTGGCACAGAAACACTACAGCCGTCTGAAAAATTGATGATTGAAAATGATTGAAATTGAGACCATAGTTGGATGACGACATTAGCATGCCAGAAACTCCCACACTTCGGAGTTTTTGAATCTGTCCAAGTGAACATAATACCTAAAACCTGGGGGAGTATCTCGCAAAACACCCTTGATAGATCCCACACACATGTGAAGGCCTCCATATTTTTATCGGGCTGGTGTTCAAGAGTTTCTTCTCCAGTTGGATGTGCTAGGTATATGAAGAGAGAATCCATCTCACTATATCTGAGCAAACTCGACAGGGAATCAGAAAGAAACAAATCTTGGTGCGACTCCGCTTCCTAACCAACATGTATCCTGAGGTCCTTGTAGGTAGGGTTGATGAATTTGTATGTCGGATACATGGCATGCTATGGCTCAAAATCGATAGCCTCCAAATGAATGGTTTACCCATAATATCCAATAATACTAAACGACCAACGACCGTTGGTCCCAAGCGGTCTACGCCACTCTTGGGACAGTCACTAGTCTCTGAGGAAACCCATGTGGCTTTGTCCAGGAGACTGTGACCCCCTCCCGGGGAAAACAAATCCAACTTTCAAACTTCATATGGTGCCATTAATGCCACATAAGGGGTATCTTACCATGAACATTCAATGTGTTGATTCAAGACGTTAATTCATTTTGATTCCAAATGTGGGGTACCCGACTTCTCGATGAAACAAACCCATCTTTCCCATCACTTGGGGTACATGGACCCGTTTGGCTGATTGAAAAATCTGATATCCCATTCCAAACCATTCCATATAATCCTTCGAGTATGTACAAAATCATCATATTCATGTGTGTTCATTCATTTCCCTAGAATTAAACTATCGTGGTTGGGAAACTCTCACTACCCCCTTGGCTCCCCATTCAACATAGCTGCCATAGCTTTTGAAATCCTTCCCTCTACCAACTGGATAGCTCGGGATGGTCCCTATGAGAAAGGATTTCCTGATAGGATACTATCATTGGAAACCTTAGTCCTTACCATGGTCAGACAGTATAAATCGTCCCTTAGACTAGCTCCAACCCTTAACATGGTACCCTCCAGTAGACTAACATAGCTATCAAAATCAATGGCATTCCCCTTCGGAAATGATATACCTTCATGGTATATTTTCCACATCATTTTGGTAGGTTCCCGAAGGGTCATTGTTGGTTGTTCCAAAAGGCTTAGTGTTATTGCTGGTTGATGATTGAATACAATATGATACTCACCTCAAAAAAATAGCACCTTCAACAATTCCTAAGATATTGCCAATGGCAAACTGTGGATATTCACCTCAATACTGCCATTTTCCATGCCAGACTCGTAGATTCCTCGCCAAAAACGACATGTCATGTGCCCGGTCGCTGAACCACTGGCACCTGCGGAGGTCGCACCGGGGTGCGTTCAGCTTGAGCAGCTTGGGGAGTTGCCACCTGGGGAGGACCACAAAAACAGCCACCAGTGGCAGGTAGAGAGGTTTTTGTTCATGATCCAAAAAATAATTGCCATCAAATATCTGATATCTATTACTGATTATATAATAGTTCATGCTAAAAACAGTAATAGTAGATATAGATATTAAACTTTCACATATAGATAATTACCAAATATTAACTCTTTTTGACCTACAATGGGACTACAATGGGTTTTTTTGCAACACTAGCAGTAGGGGGAAAAATGGCGCTTTGATTTTTGAAAGCACCATGACCAAGAAGAATCAAATCGCATGTCCACCATGAAAACTCAGTGGGGGAAAACAGCAACAGAAGCTGATTTCGTCTGCGTCAATGAAGATGTGACCAAGAATCAACAGAGCAGAAAGATATGGATTTCACCTTAAAGTATTAAACATGGGGAATTCCCTGATTTTAATCAACCCAGAAAATCCGGGTCATTACACACTTGATGTTCAGTTCCATGGGCGCCTCCTGCTTGGAATCGATTGAATTCGCTTGGCGAAGTCCACCATTTTTCTTGGTGAATTTGCATCCCTATGAGTTCATGGTCATATACTCTCTGGTAATTTGATGTAGCTATGGAAAGTCACCATGTTTAATAGGTGAATCATGATAAATCCTCTATAAATGGGCAATTCTAGCTATGTTGACTGACCTAAGCGTACATCCCTAGGAACTGTTGATGCTTCAATCCCTGCCGCAGATCGGTGAACTCCTGGGGTCCGGAACCGACCCACTGGACTCGGGCCTGGAGAGTAAACCATCCAATTCTGATCATGTTTTGGTTGGTGAACATCATCCAAACATTCTAGTTTTCTTCAGTAGCAATGCTGGGGATATTCTTCATGGTGTTTGTAAATTCAAGCTTTGGGGCCTCCACGGTTGATCCTTTCTTGTTGGTAGTGTATCAGGTTTCAAGCTGCTGTAGATACCCATGTTTGAACTATTGGTTGTCTAGGTCTGCGCAAAATGGTTCAAAATCAGACCTTTTGTTTTTCTTCTCATTGATGATTCAATTTGTTCACGAGTTCAGTCAATTTTTGGCGGATCTCCCTTTTGTCGAGATGATCCCTGAATATCAGTCCATGATTGGCAACTGGGGTATCTTCGATTGTAATCCATTTTGCCCATTGGCTACGTCAATACGTTTGAGTTTGCAACCCACTTGGGGTGGCAAAGATCACGGTTTCTCTTCAATCTCCGCAAAAGGTCAAGTTTTTGACTGGATATTCTAAGTTCCACCTTCAAGTTACACGGGATAGCCATCCCACCATCATGAATGGCTACATAATCCTTTGAATCTATCCATGGCCAGAGATCGACATGCATAAAAAATAGTTTTTAAGTAACCCTCACTTGTCGTTTTTCTTCAAGAACAGGAATCCCAGTTCATGAAGAATCATAGTCCCCAATGTGTGTTGCATAGAAGCCCCAAACTAAGAAAATCAATCACCATACATCGGCTATATTCACCAAACAACCCAGGTTATATACATTATATATATATATATATGTATACCTTGGGAACCGAAACACTGCCTAACGCGCGATCAAATTCGAGCAAGTCCAGAGATCCAATTGATCAAACTTGGTACTGACCGCAAAAAAACGGGTCGAATGGTCGAAAAACCAGGTAATGTACTGGATACGCCACAATAACCAGGTGTTCCTGCAAAAAACAAGGTTTTCCTCAAAAACACCACTTTCCTGAACATGATGTTGTATCCACAGAATATGAAAGATATTCTACAGGCCCTGAGCATGAAAGAAAAATATATAAGAAATTGTCTTTTTGACCATGCTGGCTTAGAATCAGTTTACAAATCCTTCGAAAAGTGACCGATCTCAAAATTCCAGGATCAGTTCCCAAGTCAGTTTAAATGGAGGAGCCTCGCAGTTTCAATGCAAAATAGGAAGAAGATGTTGCGTCATTTTTTTGATCTCCTTTTCATGATACTTGGAATATTACATGATAATTGTGGCTGAACATGGCTGAACCAAATTTGCAAAAAAATGGATTTGAAGTTGGGAAAAAGCAGGAACCCGTATGAAACCTGCAGGAACACTGTAAAAGCCCGTAGGAAACCCATAGGAACACCGTAAAATACCATCCAAACCCCGAAGCAACACCGTAAACCCACGCAAACCTCGTTTTGAGTCACCTGTGCATAACCCGTGCGTACCCCACAATCTCCCATGCATAACCCATAAAAACCCCGTAATGACAAACCTGTTTTTTTCCCATGCCTGGCTACCCAATTTTTGGTGTGTCCAAATCGATCCAATGCGTCATTCTTGAATTCGGACAGCTGTTTGCGCAGCTGTTTGGATTGCCATTCAGATTTGGATCCAGGGATTGGGACCCAAGATAGATAAAATATTATAAAATTGCAAAAGCAGGCATTTGCCAAGCCGTATATGTCGAACAGTATATCGAGCAGTTTGTCGAACAACAACCTAGGGCCAGGTTCCAACCGCATGAGGATGTGATGGGCCGCGCTGGGCGGCGAGTGATGGACACACAGCATGCGAAGCACTTCAAAACCCAAACCTTGACAACCACCAAACATTGAAATGCAGTACGTTAAAATCCAAAAACCTGGTTTTTGGCTGAAAACATGGTTGGACTGGACAACCTGTTTTTTCATGTTTTTTCAAGGTTTTTGGTTCCGAAGGTATACATATCCCCATATATATCCATATATAGCGGTTGATCTAAATTCTTTCATCTGCAAACGGCGAACTCAGAAAAAACTTTCACGGGGTCTTCTGTTGTACCACTGGCGGCCTTTGTAATTAACAATCCCTACCAGCACCTTTAGATCGACTTCCATATGTTGAAGTTGTTAAAACCTCTATCAAATATTCTGGAATGACATACACTATGACTAAAATCATCAAAGAGCAGGGCAGCTGCTCGCCTCATACTTCTGGCGTGTGTCTGTGATGGCGGTCGTAAGGATCGCGGCAGCTTGATGCCCTCAAGAAATTGCAGCTGCTGTCATGTGGTCCCAAAAAAAAAAACATGCGGAGGTTCGTAGGTTATCCTTCCAAAGTAGTGGCAAATGACCATAAATTACCTATCAACTTTGGGAATTACATGGAAGTACTACATGAAAACGTGATTTATGTCCAGGAACCAGAACCAATCATGTCAAGGTCGACTACATCATCTCATTACTTGGGGTATATCCAATTTTAAACGCCCCTTGGGGTTGGTTTATGAGTTGGTTTTCCATGGTATATAAGTAGGGTACAACCCCATTTCCAAGTGGGCCAATGCTACTTGCCACGTGTTGCACCCGGCTTCAACCTACTGAGTAAGACGAACCAAGAATCAAGGGCCGTGCCCCAACTATTTGGTGGGCACTGACAGGCAATCAAGCGGGTCATGTGCGAGAAGTTTGAGACATCCGTAAGACTGGGGCAAGGAAGTTGGCGCAGCCCAGTGTGGCCATCAACCAACTATATGGGTGGGTCTGAAAATGGAGTGCATCCGCAGAATGTTTGGTGTAGGTAAAATGATGTAAAAGGATGATTCACATGTTACCATCATAAACACCACATATCAGTGCCCTATTATATAAACAAAACAAGAAGGTCCATTGAACCCTATTAGACTCCATTAACCCAATTCAAGCCCTATATATCATGGGTATATATCCCAACGTGTGTCGCTTAAATCTGAATTGTGGTGGTTAACATCTATAGGTTTGTCTGAAATAGGATACACCAAAACTTGATTGTCAATCGGTATTCATCATTTTGCCCATTTAAATTACTGGTCTTAGGTATCTTTTCAGAAAGACCAACACCATGTCAAGTTGATTGTATATCCCATTATATCCCCATCAAATCCATTAAATCCCCATGATTCGTCGATCCCTTGTTGGCCCAAAAATGGTGTAAATCCCTCATTTCAAACAAACACAAAAATCTGAACTTGTATGAACCAGTTATACTGATTATTATCATATATTATCATATTCTATGCCTGTTACCGTCTGGTAATTTAACATAGCTATTGCAAATGGCCATTTAAACAATTGACTTTTCCCATTAAAAATGGTGATGTTCCATAGCAAACTCTTAGTTTACCAGAGGGTACCCATTTCTATACCTATCATATCCTATGTGTTGATGCTGACCTCCACCGCCGCGCCTCGAACCAAGACATGCGCAACATCTCCCGGGCGCTCAAGCGGCGCCGGGGCTCCATCACCAGCACGCCCTGCGGCGGGGAGTTGGCAATTCGCCATGGATGGTGCCATCCCAGCTATCAGTTGATTTATAAACCATAGTAACTATAGATACCCTGTGGTGACTAACAGTTAGCCATGGAAAATCCCCGAACTAAATCATTTTAAATGGAGCTTTGTAGCTGGGAAAATCATCCAAAATTGGCCAGCTACTCCATGGCGAACTGTTAAATGACCAGAGGGTAAACGATGTGTTAAAACCTGGCCTTCTTTTTAAATGGGACTGGCGACTGGACTGTTACTATTCAATACTATTTATATCTTTCTTTGATTGGTTTTTAAGATGATGAAAAAGATATGTGAAGATCGAGCAGATTTCACATGATCTCACCGAGCAAAGGTGTCATAGTTCGGCAGGACTTTTTTGAAGCAAGGGATTTGACCCAAAACAAAGTGGCTTTCACTGGCAAAGATGTGGAAGGTTGGCAAAAATTGGGCTTCTCCTGGCGAACACATAGTGTCATCCCCTGGTTCTGTCTGCCTGATGGTGGGTGAAATCCGCAGAGTGTTTGGATTTTGCTCAGATTCACCCCTGGTTTTTCGTCCATCCGACCATTCTGAATCTTGATGATAAAAAAAGTATGTGTCTTGCGCGTCAAACTCCACATGTTTGTAGTTGAAACACTTCACCAAACGCATCCCTTGGGACCGGAGATTTTTTGGAAAACTGTCCGTCTGACATGTCCATTGCAAAGCCAACATCTTCCAACCCATCCACTCAAAAACCCATCATTAACCGTCATTAAGCATGACTAAGAATTTATTCACTGTATTCTAAACCGCTTTTTAACATTACTTATCTTAACCATTCCATCACGATTCCATCACCCATCCACCATCCATCGCCGCCATCGGGCCTTGAGCAGTTGCATCTGCGCCTTCAGCATCCGTCGCAAGTAGCGTTTCTCCAAGGTCTCCGGTCGACTCACGTCCGGGAACTGCGGCGTGGCGCGGCGCGGACGTTCGGTGAAGGGCTGGAAATGGATGGGATGATGGGAAAAAGGACGTGGAAAGACGTGGAAAAACAGATGTTCGTTTTTGGGATGTATGGTTTTTTTTATGTTGTTTTGAGGTTCAAATGCACCAAAGATGGCAGTGGAGAAGGATTTGGAAATGACCCCCTTCCCGAAACCCACCTGGATGCCCAAAAATCGAGGGTTGCGCAAAAACATCTCCATGTGCTCCGGGGTGAGCGGTCCAAGCACCTTCTGGATTACGAAGAGCTGGTCCACCTAACGACGTTGGACCCTGATCCTGGAAGCATCTGGAAGCTATGTTTGTTGATGGATGGCATCCTCGGGAAGAGAAGCCGCTGGTTTTTTACCGGTGAACGGATAGACCTAGCCGAGGCTGAGACCCAAGATCAATGGCCTGATCATTAGCCACCCCTTTATGTTAAAAATGCATTTATAGTTAAATAAAAGTATATGAGGTTTCCATAGGTTTCCGAAGTCATCGGGGTACGCCCAAATCATCCAAGTCATGGATGAGCATGACTTCGTATTGAAACCCATGGTGACTTGGGGGTCCTCGATTTTTTAAAACCTCCATATATGAGTCATCGATTTTGCAGCTCACCAGACGTACCAATAGGGCTGGATGATATCCTAGGAACCAAAACATGCATCATTGAATCATCTGGGTTTACCATGGTTTAGCTGAAAAGCAGAATTCCTCCAAAACTGCAGAATGAGGAAAATGATGATGGATCATTGATTTTAGGAGCACCCCATTTTCAGACAGACCCACATCTTTTGAGGACCCTTGGGCGCAAGTTCTGGCCATCGCCGTCGCGCCTCAGACTCTCCCGCGAAGAGGGGTTGGCCATCAGTCAACTCACCTGAGAGCTGTGAGACGTCATGGAAAGGGACATGGAATCAACAAAGACTTTTTGAAAAACTTACTGGTGCTTAGTAGGGAATGAGGGAATGGGATGATTATTAATGGTTATTATAGGTCATTCCCTCATTCCCTACTAAGCACCAGTAAGAAAAAAAAACCTCTGAATAAGAATCTGATGAAGTTTTCACAAACATCTTCTGAATAAGGATCTGCTCATTTCAAAAATCAAGAGACTTGGCAATGGAAAATCCCCGCACTAAATGGAGGTTTGATACGCTAAGAAAAATATCTATAAATTGAAGGATCAGGATCTGATTCAGTGAAGAATCAAGATGAAAAATCCATTTGAGTGAATCAAGTCATGGAAAGTCAAAGGATGCCAACAATTGGATACCCTCTGGTAAACTAACATAGCTATGGAAATTCACTATCTTTAATGGGACAATACTACTTCTATGGCCATTTTCAATAGTTATGTTAGTTTGCCAGAGGGTATCCAACATATGAAAATCAGCTTGCTGATTATCTGATGAAACCAACATCCCAGCAGCCCGCAGCCCATGGAACGGGGGCCCGGACCCATGATACAGCCGAGGGCCCAAACGTCCACGTCCTGGCCGGGAGCTACGGGATGAATGGGGAGAGAATGGGATAGTGGAGACATTCTCATGGATTATTAGGTGGTTTCCTAAAATGGGGATCCCCAAAATGGATGGTTTACAATGGAAAATCCCATTAAAATGGATGACTTCGGGGTACCCCCATTTTAGGAAACCTCCTATCAAGGGAGAATCCCCCCCAAAAGATGATACCCCCCATCATATTCATGGGCACAATTGAGATCAACGAATATAAGGGTTTTTACGGATTGACCACTAAGACGGGATTGTTAATCGTCTATTGGGAGGGTGACCCGAAATGGGGGAGTGGGTTGAATCCCTGTGACTCCAAGCACTTCATGATGTTCATCCAAACACACTCCTACAAATATTGGCTGTTTGGATGTTTGGGGACTCCCATTATTGTTGGGCTCGCGCAAGCTGTGGATTTTTGCTGAGACTGAGTCATGTTGTTTGAACGAAATGGCCCCCAGCTAAATCAATTGGCATGCGACTCCATATGATTCAACTGCTCCTGAAGTAAACATGGTTTTATTCCACTCAGTTGTTTGACCATTACAGTTCATCAATCTGAATTGATTCGACAACAAAATAATCAGTCGTTTCATCATATGTGTTCCATGAATTTTGCTGCCAACGAATGGGCTTGTCTGAAAATATCCCTAAATCCATTGGTCAATCACCATTTTCCATTCAAATTGCCACAACTGGCCGTAAATCCACCATATTAATATCACCATTTTCAGACACCCCCAAAATCATCTCAAGTTGGTTTTTAAACCAAAAAAAGCACATCAAGAAAAAAGTTGGCGACGCCCTTTTGTTGCCATCCGGGGCCAACCAAGGCCCGGTGGTTTCCGCGGTCCTTGCCATAGTGAGTGGAGCCCAACAGCAGCTCGGGGGCCCGGTACCAGCGCGTGGCCACGTAGTCCTGGGCCGGAGTCACAACGGGGGTCACAAAGGCGCATGGCCAACCATGAATGGCGGAAGATGTTCAAAGTTGTTTATATATATATATATATATATTTGATGTATATTACATGAGATAGATGGTGGTTTTTCGTCCCTTCACATGAAACCCACATTCTCCATGTGGGCTTATTAATTCCACTTGGATCTACTCAGCATGCGAAAATCTCCATGGGGCCGCTGGTTTTATTGGACTTCATGTTGGTTGATAGGCATCATCCTTACGGGACGAGTTGTTCACTCTTATAAAGCACCAAGTTTTGTCTCGGGCATTCTTGGGGGCATATCTCCCGTATGATTTGGAGGAGGCAGTGGAGCAAACTAGTCATCAGGATGAAATTCGGACCAGACTTTGGTTGCGTACTTAGTACATACCCGACATGAGCAGTGTTCTAAACCTGCAGCGGCGTCCCTTCAAAATACCGGTTCCCCATATGGGTAGTGTAACCCCCGAACTACTCGTCAAGCAACGTGGGTCTTGAGTAACCTAATTAATAACTCCCCAAATCAAATCCCAAGAATTGTCTAAAACCTTGAATGGATAATGTTGTCAAATGTCAAAAATGGAGTTTTCCCCAGAACTGCTCATGAAAAAGGAGGTGAAGTCTTGCACAATGTCATGGACTTGCAATTTCTATTCTTAGTCGCAGACTGTCAGTGGCGTATCCGCACCTCAGGTCCATCCAGATCCCATGGGACGACTGGGGCTGAAAAATCCACCATTTCATTCGAAGATTTTCCCAGCTATCAACCTCCATTCATAGGGGATTCTCCAGCCAGCCACGTTTGAATACCAGAGGGTATCACTTTGTGGAGGCAACCCCAGGCAACCCCCGGAAAAAAATAACACTTCGAATCATATTTAGGAGGCAACGGCATGAAATCGGTGCACTTCCGGCAAATGCCCCAGAATGCCATCATTCCCAGCGAATGCCGCAGTTGCAATCTGGGGAAGCTGAACTCCTGGATGCATTTCAAAGATCTGACGTTTGTTTTTTAGGAGACCCTTTGAATGGGGATTAGTTCATTTTTGGGCAATTCCCACGTATTAGCAGTTCTTCTCCACTTTGATTCCGTTGGATTCCCCTATTTTGCATAAAGTTTGTTTTTACCCATTCTGCTTGAACGTCTCCTATCGGACCTGCCTCTGCAGCCGACGTTCATTCGATTCTGGCAACTCTCTGTACAGCAAACTGCTAAGGTTTCGACTCATGGTCCGGGCAAACCCGAAATCGCAGAGTCGCAGCGCATTGTCCGCAGGATTGACTGGGTGCGGACAAGGACAGTATCTGTGGGTCAGCAGTGTGTCCCAAGGGAAAATTGCACGACTAACCTGACTATACATTCAAAATAAGCCATCTGTAGTACCTGTTGAACAGTCCATGTGTCACTGATTGCCATTGGGTGGTATCCATGGTGATTGACCACTGACTCATTCGGATATACATCCAAGTGGTGTTTTCGTCATATGGACGTCTCATATCCCATGGTTTCCTCAGATCCAGTAGCCAATGAGGCGGCCATAGATTTCTCAATTCGGCCATTAAAAATACCACTATCCCGTCCCATCTCATTATACTGAAGTGGTTGGCTCCGTGAGGGAGGCTCTTGGCCAATACTGCTTTTTCATGGCCATACAAGGTGGTGTCCCCCAGTTATGTTTGTTGGTTTATAAACCCTATGATCTAGTTTGATACTTCGACCATAAACCCAATTGTTCATACAATCATGTTGAATCTGTTTGATTCTTTTGTAGATATACATCTACCATAAACCAGAGTTGACATCGTGAAATATTCATCAGCGTTGCTACGAAAGTGGAGTCCCCACCTGGTAATTTGGGCCAGACATCCACCGTCTTTTTCAAGAAACCATCATAATAGAAACCATGATATGAAACACTGCGAAACCATGGTTTGACCATATCTAACCACGGTTCACCATGTTTTTAATGATGAAAGACCACCATCCAAGGAATCCAAACCATACCACCATCACTGCTTGATCTCTTTAGCCCAAAAACTCAGCAAGTTCTCCGGCTTGATATCTCGGTGGATGACCTCAGAGAGAGAAATTCATAGGAAAAATATGGAAAAATGATGTTTAGATTTTAGATGTTTGAAACTGTGAAATTGGTTTTGAAAAAAGATGGCAGTTCAAAACGACCATACTTCTTTTGATGATGAAATATGGTTCGATATGCTTCGCTACGATTGAATATACTTAAATATGGCGGAAAATGCTGAAATTGGCCAGTGTTTGAGAACTTTTAACTGGGGTTACTATCATGTGGTTGGGAAATGACCGGAAGCTCTTGGTAACTGCTTGGCTGCCCATGGCTAATTGGGAATATGGATGCAACGATAGCTCCGAGCCACTCCCTCCAATTCCCTCATGGTATGGTCACAGGAATAGAGAGAGGGATAGGCACTCTGAGTGCGGCAAGCTGCGTGTCAAGTTCAATGGGCATGGCTCGAAAACCAATCGGCCAATCGACCCACAAATGCCTGGTTCATCATTCTCCACAACGCCCCTGGATGCCGTTGATTTGCTGATTGAATCCCCGTTTTGCCAGGCTGCAGGCAAACTCAAACTGAATCAAGTTGAATCCTCATAATCCTCATATCCCTTGGCAAAAACCCATCTTGCTCGTGAAAAACTCCATATATTCTCATATATATATATTCTCCAGCTTCAGCTGGTGAAATGTCCAGTTTGATCAAACCATCTCCCCGTCTTGCCGGGAACTCCACACTTTTGCTGGTTCAAAGTCCCAAGCGGTCATTATGTCATTCGTTTTTCGGATTTCCCACGAAAATCCTGGACATCCCCCTCCATGATTGATGATCAAAGGGCTACATCATGGTCAAAATATGTAGAAACGATTAAAAATGGATAACATGGTATGTGTGATCATATTTGATCATATTTCACCATATGTCTTTCTTCATGCAGAAGATAAATGGAGAATATCCGAAGAATATGTTTGAAAATAGCCGTGGCTATCCGAGTGGTAGTTGAACTGCCCGTCCCAAAACATACGACCAACCCCCGAAAGATAGAAAAGGTATAAACAATTAAATCTATCACTATTTTAGAAACATATATGTTACTGTTCTTTCCGATTTGGGGGCTCAGTAAAACTCTCATGTTCCTTGTAGACATTCCTTAAAAAAGAGCCACAACGGCCAGCTTAAAAATCAACGTCGAGGCGCATCATGCCGGTGGCAGTACTCTATGGCTCTAGCCTGGAGGCAGGTGGAAACTCCACTCATGGCCGATCTTAGATGGCCCCTGCAACATATTCTGGAGTGGAAACTCCAGTGTTTTTAGCTGGTTTAGCCAAAAGATGCTGATAAACCTGGTAATCCCTCATCCAGAATATTTCAACAACATATTGAAAGACAAGTGGGGTTGACAACTCCCATGCATGCTTGAAGAAAGGTTGACAACAGAAAAAAGTGCTTGAAATCACCTGTCGCCAACCAGATTTTTTGATTAAAAAAAGTGTCCAGCAAGTCAGGTTGGATTACCAAAAGGTCACTTGCTTGCCTGCATTGTTGGAGTTTGTGAGGAAGTTATGGTTTCTGCATCTCCATACCAACTCAAACATAACCTTCATTCTTGCGGAATATCAAGTCCTATCAGGTTTTCTCACCAGTTTCTTAGATATTGGTCAAACCCCGTTCTCTGCTGTTTCAACCCCCCCCCTCTTCCTTCGTAATGGGCATTCCAGAGATGGTGGTGTAAGCATCTACTGGCCAAAAAATCATTGGTGTTGATGATGCCTCTATGTCTATTCTCAACATCTCACCATCATTGGAAAATGCTCTATTGTTGCGCACCAAAGTCGATTCTAAGTCAATCCAAATCACTACATCATGAAATCTATCCTCAATCCAGGCAATTGCATGATTTCACATGAGTACGTATCTATTCATGTAATATATCTGAGAATCGGATTTTCAGGTAATTCTCCATACTGAGGTTCGTTTATCGCGAGGTCATTGTGAGCTCGTTATCATTTGCCAAGCTCTTCCTGGAGACTTGTAGAAACATCATTAAATCCGACAAACTGGTTACCCTCTGGTAAACTAACATGGCTATTGAAAATGGCTATTTATAGTTGATTTTCCCATTAAAAATGGTGATTGTCCATAGTTGTGTGAGTTTACCAGAGGGTAAATTTGATCCACAACCATTTCAGGATGCCACTAAATTGCCCACCTCTTTAATCCTGGACCACCCATTGTGATCCCCAGCGCTACCATCTCACTTGCACTAGGGATTTCCGCTCAACCGCAACATCGCCCATTGTTAGTTCCAAGTGGAGGCTATGTCTAAGATGTAATTCATTGCAAGTTTAAAAAAAAAGTCTCAGCCCACACAAGACTCCACACTTTTTAGTCGTAGAAGCCCCAGTTGTTGGGACGCACGTGTTCCTGGTAAAAGATTGCTTCAACTTCATTCTTGCTTCAAACAGTTCACAATGTTTGTCCAAAGATCCTGCCTGACTAATGTTGGTAAAATATATACTTCGAGCATCTTTCAACCAGCCCATGCTTGGACACAACAGCGATCCGAGCTACCAGTTGGCACGTGAGGACGCGGACCGTCTCGGTGTCAACGCCATTTGGATTGGCCTAAGGCAGGGGCCAAAATCTGTTCACCTCAAAACAGCTTTAGGGAATTACGGTAATTAGGGATTTGTATATGCATATATAGTATTAATATATATATATATATACATAATAGCTATAGTACATAGGGTTTAGATGTGTTTGGTATGGGTTTAGTAGGGTCTACTGGGATTGCATGCAGGATTCATACGATTTTCCCTTCGGCACTCAAACGTGGCTGGCTGGAAAATCCCCGCACTAAATGAAGGTTTATAGCTGAGGAATTCGTTGAATTCAATGGGGACATTCGAGCAAGCGACGTTTGATTGCCGGAAGGTGAATGATGGGATTTATCGATGTGAAAAATTAGTGTGAATAACCCCCCGAACAAATATGGTCTTTCATAGGTTTGATCCCCAGTTCGGGAATGAACCCAATCATCACTAATCTCCTAAGTTACTAGCAGCCGCGAATTGCTAATGGTCTTATTAACGTCCACTGATAGGAATCCCTGCAGTGGGTATATATAATTATATACAAGATATAAATCCAAGTAAGTATAAATAAAAAATCTAGCCTTGAAATAAGTATATGGGTGTGCCTGAAAATGTGGTATATACCCCATCAAATGTCAATTTGAATGAGGAAATATGGGGAAATGGCTGATGATTAATCAGTGGACTTGGGTAGTATCCTGTTTTTTTAACAAACCTATTGACATCAAGAAAAGCTATATACAACACTTCACCATGAACAAGGTTTAATGGTGACGTCGTTTCGGTCCTTGCTTTCTCCCGTTTCTCCACCCGTTTCTGGAGCCCCCACCAACCCAATGGTCGCCCAATCCCCAGTCCGCCTCCAGAATATCCAACATGCTCTTTTCCACGAATTCGAAGACGAGATAAAGCTTGCCTTTCCGCCGGAAGGCCTGCGTCTTTTGGCGCTTGCTTCAAATGGGCCCAGTTAGTGCTCCCCAGCCGTTTTGTTCTTTGATGGAAAAAATGCCCATTTCTTAGAAAAAACGTGAAAACCCATAGAAAAAAATTGAAACAATCATCTTGATATCCATGAAAATCCAAACTGTTCTTTCAAAAGATCCGTAAAAGCATCTTGCTGCCTCTCCTGCCTCGTGGTTTCACTTTGGGACTCTCTACTTCCCAATTCCTAAAAAAATATGGGATGAAAACCCCCCCGAAATCCCCAAGAACTGAGATGAAATCCCACAGTTCCAGCCCCAATTCACAAATGTTATACCGATTCTGTATACATACATGCACATACCAAATCAATAAATCAATTTATCAAGCTTAAGCATACTTATCCATACTAATCCCATTTATTGATAAATACCTAGTGGTTCCATCCCTGGCTCAGGTTTCATTTTGCAGGGCCGCGGCGTAGGTTTCAACGGCCGGCGCCTCCTTGAGCTGCACGATGTTTTCATGCCGCATAATTCGGAGGATTTTCACCTGGCGCTGGATCTCTCTGTCCCCATAGGGGAACCATGGGGAAGGCACCCAAATCCTATGATAGTCGTCCCCAAAAATGTCCCCAAAATGTCCCCAAAATGTCCCCAAAATGATAGAAATCCGCAATAGTTCACTGTTCTATCTTTTTGGGGATGACTGTTATTAGCTCACTCTTGCCAGAAGAAAAAAGAACATGCAATTTTGGGGCATGAAAACCATCTACAAAAGCGGTTCAGTCCTTCGACTGAAGCAGGAGATACAGTATTGGTGCCAACCAAATGGGACAAGGTCAAAACTGGCATGGTTCTCCGTGGTTTACTCTGTTGTAAACCTCCTGAATTTAAGAGAAGGACCCAAAAAAGGTCTGGAAGATGATGTTCCGCACTTCGATCTGGTCACAAATGTATAGCTTCCATACGTCGGTAGTGGCTGAAAATTGTCAGTCCAACGTTCCACCTTTTGATCTCACAAAACAACAAAAATAGCAGTCACTGGGATCGTCCTTATTGGTTCATTGCTAGAGTCTGCTAGAGGTTCCCCCACAGTGGTTTTGGGCATCTCCATGAAAACCATCCGTATAACGCGACCCACAACATCAACTCTGGTTTCAATCCATGGAGAATAACCGCACTGGTACTTAAATCGCCGACCTTTGGACCATCATGTGTAGGTATTCGATCCTGGTGAAGGCTGCTGTGATACAAGTTTTCCAGTCAACTGGCACAGGGCATAACTATGGAACGTACGGAACATCACCATGTTTGACTGTTTAACATGTTATGCCATGGTGAGCTGCAAGGAACTAAATGGGCCACCTCAACTATGGCCTGTCAATTCACCAGAGGCCTAAAGCCCATCATTTTTTGAGATTTCCCCCAGAGTGTTCTCCATATTTTCCCCCATATTACCCTAGGCTTCTCCCCTCTGTTTGCTGCTTAGATCCCATTAGAATAACCATCAAATTCCATGAAATGCCAGGTTCCGCCCAACCATGTTTTTGGTTAAATCCCTACTCATAATCATCAAATTCAATTGAATCACCTTTGAATCACCACCTGGAACCTGAAACAACCAGAAATAGATGGCTTTTTTCCCGGAAATGTTCAGAATCCCTACATAACAAAATGCTTGTGGAAAGCATCATCATTAAATCCTACTACTCATTCCATTGAATCCCGAGCTACTCATGCTACTCATCATGAAATCATCATGAAATCATCCCTAATCACCCCTAAATCACCATCAAATCACCATTGGACCTTTCAAAGTCGGACCAGGCCTCCCTCAAGGTGGTCTTCCGGACGACTTCGTCTTCCTCAGACTCTTTGAACCTCGGCGTTTCAACAGATTTGCTGCGCCGCTGGCGATTTCATGCGGGGTTAGGGATGGCCATTCTTTATATAGCAATGTTTTAATGGAAAATCTAGGGTTGAGTAGTGTTTAGTGTATATGTATATGTGTATTTATACCATAGTTGGTTTTGTTGATCTTTATTGAGGGATATGATGACAAGCAAAAAAATTGGATTGAACCATCAACAATGGTGGGTTTACGCAGTGAAGATCGGATTTAATGGATGGGTTGGCTTATGAAAGCCGTTTTTGTTTCATCAAATACAGGGCTGAAACCTCTATATACCCTCCGGTAAACTAACATAGCTATTGAAAATAGCTATTTATAGTTGATTTTCCCATCAAAAATGGTGACTTTCCATAGTTGTGTTCGTTTACCAGAGGGTAGATGTTTCCTGTTCATCCCATCGTAAGATTGAAGGGACAGAGGCGCACTTGGAATAAACCTTGGGATAAAATCTGGTAATTCAACATAGCTATGGAAAATTACCCTTTTTTAACAAGTAAATCATCTACAAATAAATGCACCATTTCCATAGCTATGTTACATTACCAGAGGGTAATGTAAAAGAAAGGAAAGAACCTGATTGGAGGTGGAGTAGGGCAAAGGCTGCAACCTGCAGACTGTCACACATCATTCCTGAACATGGTGTTGCCTGAGCATTCCTGGTTTGTACATAGTGATTCATGGGCAGTTTCTCTGGGTGAAAAACTCACGAGATGGTGTATAAACATGTGTAACCCAATGTAAACCCATGATATGCAGTTGTGATGGTGTCAGAACCTAGGAACCACTTCACTACCCCAGGGAAGATCTCATGAAACAACCAGACTCCGGGAAGTAGACCAACCATTGGTTGGAGGAGAGTAGGCTAGAAGAACTCATTTCACAGTTCTTCTGCGTGTTGGAATGTGGGGGCCAACAAACTGTCCGCACAAAAATCTAAATTGGATTTCAGCTGGGCAGCAACCAAAGATGGGATACTCTGAAGACCTACGGAAAACCATCTTTCATGTCTGCATTGCACTGAACATTCGCATGCATATGCTGTGAGGTAGCCAAGTGGTTAGGAAGCAATTATACCAAACCCTAATATATATATATAATAGAAAGGCAATCCCTGCACATATCCATATACATGTAAATGATTACCTATGGAGTTTACATATATACATATACAGTCATATATACAGATATCTTTTTGGTGGTATATATCTGCTGCTCGGCTCTGAGCATCCAGCTTTTTAATGGCCACCACTTCATTGGTGTCCTCCACTCATTTCGCAAGGGAAAGGAAGCTCCCCCGGCCAAGAAAATAGATTCATATGTATGGATGTATATAGATAGATTGAGAATGATAATAATAGTTACAATAATACCGTGGCATTAATAATAATGATACTGATAGTTACGAGTATATATAGTTATTATACAATGGATTGTTTCTTCATTGGATGTCATGATAGATTAATAGCCTCTCAATGGGCAGATCAATCATGACGGCTTCAACAAAAAATGGCAGATCAACATGACATAGATCAACTGGAATCAATGGATGAATTTACATTTATTTGCGGGAAGATTTACAATTGAAACTGTGGTCACCATGGCTTTTCCATGTTTTTCCCTCCAAATATAGGAATGGCTGAGACTTGCAAGAACCACATCCTTCGACCAATTCTGGGACCGGTGCTGCATGTCACTGTGGAACCTGTTTTTAGATTGTAGGCTATGGGTCCAGTGAATCCGCCCGCCGGTCCTTGTTCTTGCATTTCAAGACTACTCCATAGGCACCCTCGCCCACCACTCCAAGAACGTCGTATTTGTTCATGCTACTCCTGAGGCAGATGTCGCAGTGGGCTATTGATATCCCCTATAATTGGTGGGTTATGTTTACTTCACCGGCGACCCCCCAAGCTGGGGAAGCCTACGTTAACCCATGGTTGTCATCCGATTCCCCGCTAAGAAAATATCGTTCGCAGTTGTTGAATGTGTTTTTCAAATGAAAACACGCTTTCTATCGTTTTCCCATTGGGGACTTTGTGAGATCCAATTGTTTTTATCCCAAAGCCTGCATCCAGAGGCCCACCATGTCCCTGGGCCCTCAGACTTAGCTGCGCCCTTTGCATCTGACGCGTTGGTGCCGCGTCGCTTTTCCCGTTGTGCTGCGACCTGAGAGAAAATGGGTGGCATTCCCCGAGAATGGCGGGATTTTTCAATGGTGCTTGAAGGTGAAGAGGGTTTTTCTCCACCAATGGGGATGTTTTGATACATGGAAGCTGGAATCTCCGTGAACTCTTTGGTTTGTCTGTTGTCTTTTGAAGTGTTCTTTCAACAAAAAGAAGGATTTTTTTCCGTGTTCCCAGCACTTATGGAGGGTTCCGTGGAGGTCCCCCAAAAGCAAACGTCATCCATTTCTGGGATGGACACAACACAAACAGTACGGGAAGCAGGGTAAACGGTGGACCATCGGAATTGTCGGGATGAACATCCATATGGCAATCCCAGTATTTTTTGGTTTGAATGCCAGGGCGCCATGGTCTTGACACATATTCACATCATTTCATATCCATATCAATACAGCACCAGAGATTTGTCAGCTGATCCTTATCAACCATAAACAAAACTCAACTGAGCTTGGGGTGGACTTGGTGGCTGTGACTTAGTGGTTACAGGATGTTACAGGTCCTTAGTGGCTGCAGTCACATCTGCCCATTCATTGATTCCAACCTGGAGTTCTCCATCCGTCATGACTGTCATGACTGCTCCAGTTCCACCCCTGAAATGTCACAACTTTCATCTGCCCAAGGGCCCAAGGGCTTCAAATCTGGTCCCCCAATGACCTGACCCATCCCCAAATTCCTATGGACTTTGATTGATCCCCGAATTCCCTGGATTTCACTGGAATGTCGCAAAATTGGATGGTTGAAGGCTAAGGTGAAGACATCTTAAGACGAAACATCCAATTTGAAGTACCCCATTGGCCCATCCCTTTGAGATCAAGAAACTCAGCACTGCAATGCAGGGCTCCCCATGACCGCGGACCGATGTTTCTCCACCTCCCTGGAGCCACAGTTTAGGATCCACCATCATCACCATCCCCAACTTATACCTATAAATGGGTGGTATAAACCATCAAAATATAGGGTGTGCCCTCCACTTATCAAACGTGGCAATTGGAAATCCCCTATAAATAGAGGCTTTCATGGGACAATCCCCTGGTGGATTTTCCATTGCCATGTTTGACTACCAGAGGGTATTGTTGCTTTACTAAGCTTACCCCCAAATCCTGATTTAATGTGGTAAACCCAATGCCATAAACCATCCCCGCGTCATCGCGATTTTTCCGGGTTGGATTAAAGCCATTCCCAAATGGGAGTTGTTTATGACATTCGGTGAATCGCACATGAAGCATGGTGAATCTAATATGGAAGAATGATGAACAGTTGCGATCTCCTAAAACTCGATCACCTTCTGGACCCTTGTTGTTTGGAATTCCCTGTTCAGTTTATCGGGGATGTCGTCCAGTAGCCATGTTTTTTTCATTTGCAGGGCATTCAGAACCTTCCCAAAAAAAATGGGCCCACCATCTGGGTATGTCATCTCTGCAAATTGCCCGTCCCTTCAAACCTCACTGTTCAGAAAACTCTGTTCCATATTGTTTGCTGGCCAATAGTGCCCATGAATTTCCTTTGGAGGGTTAGTAATGTTGATCCACACCCCCTTTTGCCCATTTGAGCAGCGAGAAAGGGCACTTGGCTTGTCTCCTCCCACAGATTGCTAGTCACCACCAGGACCTTGTGGCGAAACCCTTTCAACCAGCTCCCCCCATTCCCCCTCCGCCGTTTTCTGACAGCAGTCGCTAGCATTACAGCAGCACGGGGCCACGGTGCCCATGACGTTTGTCATGACCTTCCGACTCGCTGGACCCAGCCAGGCGCCGGCAACCCGAGACCCAGTGAAAAGTGGATGTGTCGTGTGTTCAAAAGCGTCCAGGTGAGAAGCCCAGGAGTCTTCACTGCAGGTGTAGCAGTCGTATCTCATCATCTATCCCGTCATCAACAGATGATGCACCTAGACATTTTTCGTTGCGGAATGTTGCATACACAGCAGAGCGGATCATAGAAATAAAGTATGGATAAGATTGGAGGTGCTGTGTTGAGGGGATAGTTCATCCATAAGAAGCAATGACATCTGGTTCACAGCCCGAAGCGTTCCAAGCGCTCAAGACGCGCCAAGTTCACCTAGGCGTTCCGAGAGTTTCACGGGGACCGTTCAGGTAGGGGGGGCCATCCCGAACTGCTTTGATGGGTACTTTTCTTCACCGAACTATTGCAACAACAATTGGGAAATTACAGTTGATTTATGACGAATGCGTTCGCTTGTAATTGAATTGACTATGGTTTCTGGGTATCCATGGTAAGGTGATGTAAGGTAAATATATCCACACTAGTAGTTGAGGGAGGTTATATATAAACCAACTTAGAACTGGTGGGCACCATGTACCCACATTAAAGTATCAATCCCAATATTCAAATCTAAAGTCCATAAGGACCACCCTCCCGAGGTAACAGGGAATACACTTCGACATGGCTTCCATCTTCAGCTGAACCTCCAGGCAAACCCCACATCTATTGAGTATCCATCTTCAAAATCTTCGTTTCTCCCATCCCGGACAAGCAACCTGCAACCTCCACAAGCATGGGCCATGATATTTTTGGAAGGGCCTGAGAAGAATTCTCCCGTTTCGAAACTGTCTGTTTTGGGTAACATTCATGTTGACATCCTAGTCAAGTCGGTCTCCCGCAACTCTCTAGAGTAATTGCAGTAGCGGTATTTTTTGGTTTATCATCCCCAAGGAGGGAGGGAAAAGAAACATCGAAACATATCGAATGCACCAACCAATTGTCTTCCTCCCTTGCAGTTCCCCTCAACAAACTACAGAGGTCAGGCACTCTGAGCAGTTTGTCGGCCTCCGAGGCTCGACCTGGCGAGGAAAATCAAAATGGGGGACCCCCAAAAGCTTCATGCTCGAGAAAGTACTCTTTAGTACTAGTGACACTTAAGTCATTTTTGGGGTATCCCCTATTTTTGGACAGACCCAAGAAGAAACACCAGATGCGCTGACTTTCAATGATGCTAACCCTGGAGGTACTGATAATCCCTGGTGAAGACAGGGGAATCTCTGGTCTGGAGACCACCAACAAAGGAATCATGTGTTCTTCGCTGGATCTCCATTTCTGCCGAGTTTGACTCACCATCTCTGTTGCTCAAATCACCATCTTTGTTGGCAAAATCCCTATTTTCTTGGTTAAAGTCCTTCTTTTCCTTCTTACAATCATGTCAAACCCCCACTCTTGTGGGCTAAGTCTCCACTGAAACGCCAGTTGGCTCACCATCTCTGGCTCAATTCTCATGTTCTTCTTGGTTGAATCCCCGCTAAATAGCCATGATATCCCATAAAATCCCATAAAATCACCATAAAATCACCATAAAATCACATAAAATCACCATGAAATCCCATAAAATCACCATTCTGTATCTTGAAGGTCTTTGTTTCGTTCCGTTCATCGCCATGTCTTGCTGCACTTTCGCCTCCACGTTCGCCGCGCTGCGAGGTCACGAATGGCGCAGGTCCATCCAGCGCTCCTGAAAAATCTTGTGGTTTTCTGGTATCATTGTTTCATTGGATTGGTTAATGGGAAAATTTTACAGGAAACCATGGATTTTCCCATGAAATATAGGGGTATTGGTATGTTGTCATAGTTACTCTTGTTATGTTTGTTACCATTATTGGTCTTGGTATCATGTTTTATTACCAATTGTTGTTGGTATGTTTCATTGGTATGATTAGTATTAATATTATGATAATGATTGATCCAATTTTTATTGTTGACCTACTCATCATTATGATTATCAACCATTACCATGTTTTGATTCTCATTGTGACTATAATATTACATATATATATCAACCTGAAAATGTTCGATAGTTCCAGTTTCCAAAGTTTCACATTGTGGCTGCGTTGTTCAGAATTTAGAACCTTCATAAACTTACTGGTGCTTAGTAGGGAATGGGGGAATGGATGGGAATGGGATGATTATTAATAGTAATTATAGGTCATTCCCTCATTCCCTACTAAGCACCAGTAAGTAAAATGCCAGTTTTCCCACCACTTTGTAGCTGGGTGATGATTCATGGTGAGTTTTTCACGACTCAGTGGGGTGAACAGGTGAAGGTCTAGCTACAAAAAACATGATCAATCTCCATGGACCCCAAACCGACGATTTGCACTTAGATATGTGCGTCGCACATAGTAGGTGGTTTATAACCCCTATATAGACCTTGTATAAGTTGTGATAGTCCATACCTAGCTGGATAATATGCTTGCTGCCCCCTTCCTAATCAGGATGCAACCCCAAGTAGACGGGTTGTTCAGCGGGACAGCCATTCGCTTCCCCTCTGGTAAGTCAACTTGGCGAAAATCCCTATGAAAGCAAGAGATCAATTACTAGGAAAGAGGTACTTTGGGTTGTATTTGGAGTTCCAAGTGCAGGCCTCCAATACTCGGAGCAAAGTCAACCCAGGCTGACCATGTTTCATTGAGAAGCCCCACAGGTGATAGTTTACATCAGAAACGCGAACTCCCCGTATCTGGAAAACAGGGGAGGTACCCAAGCTTGACCTGCACAAACTTCACACCCGAGACTTCAAGCTGGCGCCTGGTCGAGCCTCGCGCGGGGTGGGTGGAAATCCTTGTAACCGCCAACCAGTCCCCATATCAGACTGTGTTCCTCTCACCGAAACTGGCACCGAAACATGTGAAACTAATTGAAATAATCCATCCTGTGAATTCAAGATTCAACATAGCTATGGAAAATGACCCCTTTGCAGATAATTTACCTCTCAAACATGGCCATTTTTTTCCATTGTGCTATCACTTTTGGGACCTTCATGGGACTTGCTTCCATGTGGTCAAAACACTATTGATCGTTGACCAATGCACTTACCAAACGAAGGTTTAATGTTAGTAAAGTTTATGGGTATAAACCATGAAATTTTGGGTGGTCTATTATTGCTTTGCTAACATTACCCTGTTTGTTGCCCTACGATCTGGTGGTTAGAAAAAGAACTTGGGACCAAACTAGACCTGGTTGGCTTGCACGACAAGGTTGGTAAAAGTTATATATAAGGGTTGCTGCTCAAACGCCCTGCCTTGTTGCTTATCTCCCCCTGTCAGTGGCTAAAGTCACTATGTGTTGTTTCAATCCCCAATACATCACTGTGGTTTATGGTTAAATCATGTTAAATCCATCTTTTTCATGGCAAAACCACAAGGTCTGCCCGTTAAATCACCATTGTTTGTTTGTTTGTTACGTCAACATTCACTGGTTGATTCACCTTGTTTGATACTAAAAACCTCATGTTTCACACTCAAATCTTCATGACTTTCCAGGTCATCCCCAAGTAATATCCATCTTCACCACGCCCCTGGCGACCAAGAACGCCTTCTTAGGCATAGAGACGCGGAGGCCGTCACCTGCATCTAATATCAAAAGATCTACTGAACGAACCTTAAAGTAGTCAAAGGAATCCATAGGAATTATGGGATTCAATGGTCTAAATGGATTTAATGGTATTCCATCTGAACTGATACGATGAATGTGAGTTGTTTCTTTTTTGGACAAAGGCAGGATTAAGCCTTTCATGGGATTGATATGGAGACGGTTCCCCATCACATAAATATGTAATAGGGTTTAATGGTGTGTGATGGGATTCGATCAAAATCAATGACATGTGATGGGGATTGATCAGAAAGTGGGGATTTGTTTCTATAGGAATTGTACATGGACCCTTGTGTTTTTTCCCAGCAAATATCGGGTTCCTTTAGATGTTCCCTTGATACTGCACAAGTGTTGGAATGGTGGTGTTTGCATCCCCCCTTTTTGGCTCGTTAAATCACCTATGTAAGGATATGTTTTGAAAGGAATCTGCAGCAGTGTCATTGAATCCCAGTTTTTCGTTGGTTAAACCCCGAGTTTTCCAGATTAAATCTGATCAAATCAGCAGTTAAGTGGCTCAATTCCCCATTTTTCAGCGGCAACAAATGGGAATGTCTCAAAATAGGGGTGCCCCAACCTTTACATTTTTCAATAAAGATGTAAGACCTTGGGGCACCCTTGGTTTGAGACTTCCCCTTAGATCTACATCAGTGGCTAAAAAATCCCTGGCCTCAGGTCCCTCCACTGGTGCGCCTGGCAGCCGCAGTGACGCGCCGGGAACGTCATCGCTCAGGAGCTTGGCTTCCTGGTGGGCTATCACTGGAAGCCCACTGGTTGCTGTTGTCCTCTATTTTTTGGAAATACCTATAGATGAACCCAAAGAAGACATGAGAAGAATCTAAAATCGGAAGAATTGTCGTAGGGGTTGACTTGAAGGGATTAACAACTGATGGTGTTTTTGGGTGTCACTTGGGTCTGCCCACAACAAAAGAAGGATTCGCCTGCAACGTGTGGCCATTTTCTGAATGGGGACAATGACGATAAAAGTACCAGTTTAATTGGGGGGTACCTTGATTTCGGAGAAACCTGGTTGTTTGGACATACTAGCTATACAAAGGACCTAAATGTTTGATAAGCCTAACAGGGATCATTATGTCCCCATCCAAACATGTCATCTATCATGGAATCCAAAAAGTGGCCGTATTTTACAAGTGGGTTTGTCTGAAAATAGTGTATGCCAATTCCAATGGATTATCATCATTTTGTCCCATTAAAATGGCTATTTGTGGGTGTGCCTACTTTCAGACACACCCAAGTGTCATCTTGGCTTTGTGACCTCACTTGTCTGCAGAGTTGCAGCGTGTATCTGTGTATTTTCCGTGCTCAAAAAACTCCTTTCCGCGAGGCGCTGCCCCGCAGTTACAATTTGCGAACCCTCCACCCCACGAACTATATATATACATATCATCATAATGATAATACAGTAGCAATGATAATAATAATAATAATGAATGTTACGCGCAAACACCTGATTTCGAAATCACATTCTTTTGTGGCACATCTCGGGTTTAGAGTTTGTGTTTTTCGGGTTTTGAGTTTTACGGTTTAGGGTTTTAGAGTTTTCTTGCGCAAGGGTTTAGGGTTTTTGGGGTTTTAGGGTTGAGAGTTTTATGATGATGATCATCATGATAGGATGACCATTGTGATGGTGTACAAGAGGCGCGCGCAGGTCAAGACAAGACGTACAAGTAACGAAGTTGCTCACAAGTCCCACAAATACCACGTTTTTTGGCTTCCCACCACATTGTCGAGGTGTTTGCCCGTAATGTTTCAATAATAATAACAATAATGAAAATCATAACAATAATAATTAGTATAGTAATAATATATATATATATACATATAATTATATAATTGTATACTATATAATATGTAATAAATAATATATGCTATACTATATAATAATGTCAACTATAATTTCCCTTTCTTGTTGGCTAAATCTCATTGTTTCTGTCATTTTTGATGATTAAATTCCTCTATGTTCCTATCGAAACTTGAGGTCCCAACACAGAAAACGCAGGAGATTCGAAGCCAAGTTACTGAGAAGATCAGTGGAGTCTGTTTGCTCCTGGGGTCGGGTAGAAACCAAACAGCTTGACCGGGCAGACCGTTTCCGATGCCAACGCTGGAGCACGAAATTGGGGTTGTTCAATGTTGGCGTTTCCTGTTCTCCCCAAGATGTATCAAAGTGGTAAATGGCCTACATAAATCAGCATAAATTTCTCTATACACTACTACAATGGAACCCTCAATTCATTTGCTTTACGGCTGAAACTACTGAGCCGATCTGAGCCGTCAAATCGAGTGCTGTCCCCACCTCAGATCCTCCACCATGGCACTAGAAGAGAGCCTAAGGCCCCCAGGTGTCAGCCCAGGTAGCATCGGCGCCCAGGTGGTCGACCAATTCCAGTGCCGTTTTGTTGGCTGGGAAATGAATGTCAATAAGTTCAATTTCATCTACTTTTCCACAAATATCCGTATTCTACAGGAGGGGCCATGATAAACCATATGGTAATCTAACCCTGGGGATGGAAAATGCCCCATTGATCTGGACAAAGTTCACAAATTGTCAAACCTACCCTTGTCACAAGTTGTTATATGTAATGATATATATATACATATATATATATATATATGTATACATATATATATACATATATATATATATATGTATACATATATATATATATATTCCACTATCAGCCATCATACTGCCATCATCTGTGGCGAGGTTGTTGTGAGGCTCTTACATCACTTGCACTGATCTTAATGAAGTGTTTCCCATCGTTTCCGTGGCTTTTTGAAAAACTTGTCTGTAATCGGAATACCCTACTGCGAATTGGCATAGATATGGAAAATCCACAATCCACCATTTGCAGATGATGTCCTAGAAAGAACAATTGGTTTTCCATATTGTCTTGCTAGCTAACTCCAGGACATATTCTGGAAATTCCATGGAAATTATTGGAAATCCCGATTTTTCACAGTCGGAGTCCCACGACTTGTCCCATTTCCAAACCAGGCACGGTGCCTCGCCTGCGGAGCCGGGAGGGGGTTGAGTGATTTCATCTCTGTAAAAAATTGGAATCACAGCCGTTGAAACTTGTCCAGTTGTTTGCTGCGAATTTGTCATCCTGACAAAGTCTTCCACTGGAACTTGGCAAGCATAGGACCCTAGGTGTGCTGGAAGAACTGAAAGCTGACTGTGAGGTGAGGGCCATTCTCCTGTTTCACACATGTTGGTGTTGAGTATATAAAAATGTTCCCAACCTGTGGAGGTTATTTTTTCAGTGCAAGAGAAGCTGTGTAGTGGGAACCTTGACAAAATTGTTGCTGCAGCAATCCAACAAAGACCTGAGAGGATTCTCTCCTCAAGGATACCTCAAATATCATCAAAATATGGAGGTTTCCGGGTGTATCCCCAAATCATCCAAGTCATGGGACCATAATTTTAGTATTGAAATTGCTTAGAACCCCTCCATGTTTGACCGGATGAGTTGGACCCACTGGTGGACGTTCCACTCTGAGTTGCAGACCTTTCGCAGGGCCCAAGATGCCACGATACAAATGACCTCAGCGTGATCCCAATGTTTCGTTGGATTGAAGTTGAAAGATGTGATCCTCTTGATGGTCTCAAAACAATAGGAAAACGCTGTCAATATAAAACAAAAATGATGATAATAATTTTAATTTTGCTTCTGTTTTACTATTGTTTTACCAACATCCGTGTCAGCCATGTCTCCTATCCTCATCATGTTTGTTTGCATGATCATCATGCAACTTCATCAATCATTTTTGGCTGGGCAACGTGACACCAGATGGGAGTGAAAAAACGTGTGGAAACTCCTTGAGAACCCCATCGAAATTCAACGGTGATTTAGACATTGGAAAGATGAATTGGTTGTTGCAAATCGCTATATTATGGATGTTCAACGTGGCTTTCTAACATTGCCTGAAAACAAAACCAAGCTTTAGCCACTCACCCCAAACGGAAATTGCCAGCGCCAAAAAGATGTTGCCATGATTAGAGTCATGGACTTCGTGGGGTATAGCCCAATATTTCATAATACGTCCCAGTCTTTTGAGGGCTTATAACTTATGATCCCTTAGCACAAACTACACGACTCGCGGTATGAAGAACTACATAACTTGTGCCCAGTGGCGCAAGCGCTCCTCCTCCTGTTCATCTTTTCTCTGCAGCTCCTGTCTCAGACTCGCCAGCTCTTTACCTTGGGATGTGTTGCAAGCCATGCCGAAGGAATATGCCCTTGGAATCTTTAAGGGAAGGATGTGTTTTGTATGGCAAATGAAGGGATGATGAATTCTTGGAATTGGAAAACATCTACTGTTTGTGCGAGACAAGAGGAAGTACCTTCAAGGCTTCTGGATCAAAAAGATGTTAGACATCTCAAATAAAAAATGCTGGAAAATCCCCTTTGGAGATGACCTTCCCCATGTTCAACATCCTCAGGGCGAGCCGCTGATCTTGTCTGAAATCAGTCGCCTCTCCTGAGCTCAGCACCCCTGGTGAACATCAAAAAATTGCTACGTAGTGAGATCAGTGAGATCTAGTGAGTGGGTGTTCATCCCCCTACTCAGAGGATCATCCCACTTAATAACTTCTCACCAAGTGGGGCTATAACCCACCTATACATGGAATAACCCTAGGAATCCGGGACCTACTAAACTTTCATAGGTGTTGATCCATCCCGATTTGGATAAGCATCCCACTTAGTGCTGTTGAATTTTGACCATGCCCATGCCTATGACCAGCTTGGATGAACATCGAAGTCGAGTCTCTTACACGATCTTCAATGCTGCAATAAATGTTGGGGGATTGGTTGTGGCAACGAGTTCTATCGCCCAAGCAGAAACCCCATCAAATGAACATATGCTGCTTGCAGATGCCTCTACGGATGCATCTCGGCTGAGGAGAAGCCAGCTGGAGATTGGAAAATCGATGCTGTTTCCAGGAGCAAAGATCTTCACCTCCTCCATGCACTAGCTCCATGTATAATTCAAAATCATCAATCTGTATCTATCTATCTATCTATCTATCTATCTATCTATCTATCTATCTATCTATCTATCTATCTATCTATCTATCTATCTATCTATCTATCTATCTACTATCTATCTATCTATCTATCTATCTATCTATCTATCTAATCTATCTATCTATCTATCTATCTATCTATCTATATACATATTGTATCTAGCAATCTGTCAATCTGTCAATCTACCTACCTATCAGTCTACCATCTACTTATCTATCTAGATAGAAACAGCCTGGGGAACTACCCCTTCCCCTTCCTCGCCTGCTCCTCCTTGGCATCCCGCGCCAGGTTTTCGAGCCTCGGAAAATACGAAAATCTGTTGCTTTCCTCCGTTTATATCTGCAGTACACAGTAACACTAGTGATTTATAGGAAATGATGTGTATTTATATATATATATATATACATAGTCATATAGTTAAGATTGACTTAAATATGCAGCAGTCAAAATACACATTTAGTTAAGATCAACATAAATCTGCAATAAAGACACATATTTCAGGTATATCTAATTAAGTTAATCAACTAAGAAATATTTAACACATGTATACAAATGTTGTCATCATAGTGATCTTAAAATACAGTAACATTTACTGTAGTCAAATTTACTACTACTACTACTACTACTACTACTACTACTACTACTACTACTACTACTACTACTACTACTACTACTACTACTACTACTACTACTACTACT
>BGPT01000205.1:94141-114141 GCA_003297045.1 Symbiodinium sp. clade C Y103
TACTACTACTACTACTACTACTACTACTACTACTACTACTACTACTACTACTACTACTACTACTACTACTACTACTACTACTACTACTACTACTCGTACTACTTCTAGGGTTGCTCCAAACACCCCAGGTACAAGGGCGGTAAATTGGCTAAATGTAGCGGTAAACTGACCAACTTACCCCCCTTTGTGGCTATCATACACCTATGGGTTGGAGAAGTACCCCGGGGGCACAAAAACAAGTCATCCCTCGGCTTTTTGCCGCTGGATTGTTGCTGGGCCACCACGCTGCCCCTCGCAGCGCGCTTGCCGCAGCTGAGCTTCGCGTCTCAACTGCGCCAGCTGCTGCTCCGCATCCGAGGCTTCCTGGCTGCAGGGGTTATTTTGGTCCTCAATTGCAATGGTATATAATTGTTCATAGTCGTTAATTTAACAGTGGTTAATAGTTGTTAATAGTGGTCAATACTGGAATATTTGATGGGATATTTGATGAATATCTCCCCAAGTTCACTCAGATACCCTATGGTAATGGGGTTCAGTAGGATTCTGTTCCATAATACATGGGGTTTAGTAGGGTTTAATGGGATTTAATGAAGGATTAAGAGGATTTACCCTCTGGCAATCAAACATGGCTGGCTGGAGACTCCCCTATAAATGGAGGTTTATAGCTGGGAAAATCATGTATACATGGAGGAATTATCCCTTGCAACGTCTGATTATCTGACGGTATATGGCTCATATCTTAAATATATGGTTGTATAAGTTCATATACCCGTGTAACTCGGTAGACAATGGCATGTAATCAACTTGCAATGAAAACATAACATAGACCCTGAGAATTGCATGCATGTTACTGAAAACTCATCTGCCGACGCCCAACTCATGGCGGTGTCTATGATAGATGGGAGGATTGTAATGAGAAAAAAGATGATCATATGTGGTCATTAAGAATTAGGTTTAAGATAGACCAACATGGGGACTAAGATCGGCACTAAGGTGTGGTTTAAGGAAGTTTATATAATGAGGTTTACGCGGGCTTAAAAGTGATTTACCATGGGCGTGATGGGCAAAAAATGAAAATCATGGATGTTGCAAAAAACAAACGATTTAACCATTCAAAAAAGGGACTTAACCACATATGATACTCATGGGTTCTGATGGTGATTAAGATGGTTTTCTATTCGGAAAGAATGTGGATCTATACCCATCATATGTCCATTTCAATGAGGTTTAGCAGCATTGTGTCCCTTGGATCAAAAAATCTCTCCTACGGGTTTTAATGATGTGTCTTGGGTTTTGACCATAGATGGTGGATTGGTGGAGAAACATCTACAGGAAACCTTGGTTTTGATCATCGAATATGGGCGGTTTACCCGAAATTTGCCAAACTGGGCGGTACCCAGTGGGAGATGGCTACGAGCAGCTACTGCTTTGTTTCAGATCTGAAACCATCAATTTTGGGGCTCAGAATTCTAAGTCATACCGAACCAAAGAAAGTCTCTCAGGAGTAACATCGTGCCATTTCATGGAATATATAATATATATGAAAATATGACATGTTGTTGTAAGCACCAGTTGAGTTTGAAACATCGTGTGGGAGCAGCATTTTGAGACCCAGCAGTTTCGATTCTTGGGAGTCCAATACGTTCGGCAGTCGAGTGTAAAAGCTGATACCCGAGAATTTGGAGTGCAGAACTGGTGAAATTCCCGCCAAGGGGTGACCAAACTGTAACATGTCTCCAGACTTAGGCCACAGGACCGCAGTTGATCATCTTCAAATACCCCTGCAATGACTCTGGCTAAAATAACAACAATAGTCATACAATGTCATGAGGAATCATATAAAACTATATCCAACAATAAACCAGATCAATTAAAATCGCAAAAACTATGGCCATTCGCTGGTATATTGTGATCATTTTCTGGGCCCCAACATCTCCTGCCCCATGATTTGAGAACGCTGAAAAACGCCTTCCGGCTACGCTGCCAATAGCTGGTATTGCTCAGCACCTCAGGGCAGCTTGACCGGCTTGACCCACGCAGAGGAGTTCATCCGCAAAAATGGGGGGAGATGCCACAAAAATGGATGATTGAACGGATTGAACCAGGAAAAAAGGGATTTAAGATCCAAAAATGTGTCTAACATGACTAACCATTCGAAATTTCAGTCCCAAGCATGGATGTTTCCCTACCAAACGTCGAATCTGTGGGTTGGGACTCTTGAATTTGGCTACATCAAGCAGCGAAATCAACGAGCATGGCAATCGATGCCCCCGTTTGAACATGTCATGACTCTCTTGCCCGCTGGAGTACAGATAGGCCCACTCGTTTCAGCACATCGCCTCTCCGAGAGCAGGGGAGGGGTCTCTTGTGAGTCCGCAACAGGTGATGGCCATTCCCAGTGTTGCATAACACTTGACCAACATTGGATGCCTTTGGGTGTTTGACATTTGAGGGGTAGCCCAAAGCAGAAACCGTCTAAGTTCCAGATAGCATTCCTGACCGCCACCGGAAAAAACGACTGAAGGTTTGAATCTGTTCTGTGATCGGAAATGGATGATGGACATCCACCCCAAACATGCAGGGAATCAAGGGCTTCAACATGGACCACCCAGAAGTGTTACAGGATCTAATGATGAACCATGGAGGTTTGCTAAAATATGGGTACCCCAAACCATTGGTTTTCCCACTAATAATAACCGATTTTAAGAGGATTTTGGGGTACCTCATTTAAGAAAGTCTTATACAATAATTATATGATACTATATATATAATTATATATATATATGATATTATATATGTATACATCATGTATGATATCCCTGCATAATCCCGACGCTGGTAAACCACACTGGTCTCGATGTCACCATCCAGAGCCGCGCCAGCCTTCGTCCTTCTCCGGCTCAAGCATCAGCCGTTCGCTTTTTCGGCCGCGGACTCTGCCGCCGCTGGAGCCGTTCAGGTTGCAATGTAGTTGGATTTCCAGGCGTTCTTTTTTTTCGGACCTCCAAAACTCATCAAGAAAAAAACACTCAAAATCTGAACAAATCAAATGGTGCGCCTATTTGTTGCTATCTTTGTACTGGGCGAAAGGGGGATCCTCACTGTATCCACTTGGCTCACAAAAATAAGAACCCAAGGCCACCAGTGCATCGACGTTATCTGCGAATGCAGGGATCAGCATTCTCAACCCCCCAAAATGGATGGTTTTATCATGGCTATCATAGAAAACAATGACTTCAATGGATCCAAAGACCCATACCGTGGCAGTCTTTTCCTCGCGGAAGCGCTCATCGTCTTTGAAGCGCTGTCGACACTTCAGCACGGCCAACACGGCTCCGAACCTCGATTCATAGGATCAACCGCAGAAAAATATGTGATGCAAACATCCAAAAACAAACATGGGTTTCATGTAGATGTGGTAAACCTAGTAACAAAACCATCCCCAAGTCATCACCATAAGTGGGTGGTATAAACTAAACATTAACTAAACCATCCCCAAATGGTAGGTTCATTCTTGGGTTTGCCACATTCGATGTTTCCTTGAATCATCGTTGCGGCTGGTCACAACATCATCCTGCTTAGCTACATGGCTGAACACGCCGACAGGGTCAAGTTTGCTGGAGTATTTGAACTACCCTGCACCAACATGGGGGTGACCTAAAATGGGGGTACCCAAAAATGGATGGTTTATAATGGAAAATCCTATTAAAATGGATGATTTGGGGGTACCCCTATTTTAGGAAACCTCCATATCTAGCCTCTGTTTGTCTTTGATGACTAACTCCCATATTTGGTGTGTAAATGGGCTTGTCTGAAAATAAGGCACCCCCCAGTGCTTCATCATCGTGTTCCCTCTTAAAATAACTATTTGGGGGCAGACATCATATTTATATAAACTGCCCTCTGGCTATTTAACATAGCCATGGAATAGCTGGCTTATTTGGGATGATTTTCCCAGCTAGAAACCTCCATTTATAGAGGAGTCTCTATGGCTATGTTAAATAACCAGAGGGTAAGTTAAACTCCCGAAACCCTGATTCCCCCAGGCATCCCCTACATGAGGTCACACCCGCTGGGAACCAGACAGAAACACTTGACCTCAGCCCACCAGATGGCTGGGAAATACCTGGAACTAATTGGAGGTGACTTCATGGGAAAAAATCATCTTTTATAAATCGAGGAGATTCCATTGCCATGTTTGATTACGAGAGGCGAACTATGAATATCTATCTCCACCATCATTGACTTGCTCGCCTGGCATTTAAAGTATTTTTCCAACAGTTTTCCCATAAAAACTATTCTCACAATCCTCCACTGATCATACCACCAGCTGGGTCGGCCATGCTTCCCCTCTGGAACCGAGCAAAATCTGGGCAATACTCATATACCCCGGGACTGTCAGAACTACAATCAGAAGCATCGATAACTATGATAATATCATAGCTAGCATGTATATATTTTTTTGAAATATATAAGAATAATATAGAATAAAAGCCAGAAGAGTAACAATAACAATTCGTTACAATACGAATTGAGTTCGACCAAGATTAATATCATACACTGTACAACAAACAGTCAACCATTTCTCTGCGCTTTGTTGCCTCAAGTTGGCCCGTGGATCCACGGGCCCCTTGCTGCGAATGCCAATCATCCAATTTTTAAGCCAACATGAGCCAAAACTCGTCAAACATAGGAAAATCATGGAAAATCCCAATCACATCCAAAGTCATAGATATACACAAACATACATCTTCGATGTAATCTTCGCAAATATCCAAAGGATTCCAAAGGCGTCCAAAGGCGCCCAGCGACCTAGGGTGCCAAGGACGTGTTCTTCACGTCCCCTTTCAGGCTCGAAGACGGCCTTCATGGGGCGAGCCATGGAATAATTTCATGGATTTTCCGATGGTAAGATCGGAACATGTTGAAGGAAAACCACCTAATTGGTGATTGAGCTCACCCCCTGAAACAAATACGTTTGTCATTGGGGATATGATACCAAATATGGTTGTAAAAATATGACAAATGTTTGAAACCACTAGCCAGCCATGGGTTTTTACATGTATAAAGAAATATCAAAATCATGGGGGTCCCTGTAAATTGAACCTGAGGTAGTTTGGGCTTGGTTCAATCAACAATTTTCCGTCCAATTGTAGGGAATTGCTAATCTTGCATGGACCCGTGGAATATCCTGCAAACATGTTTTTCAAGCTGGGTATGAATAGAGTAAAAAAGGAGTCCTGCATCTAATCTCGGTGAATACCCAAAATTCAATATTTGGGTCAGTAAACTCTTTCAATCAATTCCATGGACCACCAAAGCAAGAGGCTGCAACCGGCAAATGTGGCCAGTGGTGAAGGCAAAACACCTGCCGCTTATGGAGCATTCTGCCCACTGCTTTTGCTCATGATACCACCTGACACAATGTCTGAGTCTTCACAAGATCCTCAACTGTGACGAATCTTGCCGGATTCGTTGAATGGAAAAAGCATGCAGAAGACTCAGTGGATAGTAGACTCAGTAATCCATTCCTGAAAGAAACCAAGGCCATCCTTCCCTGCACGGCACCGTCGCCTGACTCACGATGTTTCCAGAGGTCCCTGAAGCTGCGCAGCTGGATGCAAATCGCTGGCTCTTCTGAAGCAAAATCAGGAACTAAGCAATGAGGGACTTCACCAACAGATAGAGGGACTTTCCGCCAAAATGGAGATTTGCACTGATTTTTATTGATATATCCATCGTCAACAAAGTCGTGATATAGAATGATATAGATTTATGCTACCACACAGAGATATGGAGAGCAAGAGTAGAATGTGGATTTGGATGGTTTGGATCAGTGGATTGGTTAATGGGAAATTTTACAGGAACCCCCTATATTTCATGGGAAAATCCATGGTTTCCTGTAGATTTTCCCTTAAACCAATCCAATGTTTGGCTGGTTTGGGGTTGTTTTGGGTATGGATCAATATTGGATGCCTCACTGGGTGAAAAACCACCCGCTCCCATCTGTATCATCCCTTTCCACATGCGAAACTCATCGCAAGTCATCAATGTCGTTCCAAATCATGCAAACTCCACAGATCTTCAACTAAAAATACTTGGATTTACCCTGTGATCAGTAGCAACGCAAGAATTACAGCCAGACCAAAGATGAGCAAACACATGATACACATGCAAACACTGTGGCCTTTTCGTGCATATCCTCAGGAAATTGACTTTGCTTTCCAGCGTCTTCCCAACACGTTGTGTGGCCAATAGCCTCTACGTTTAGGGTGGATCTATATCTCTCTTCTTTTGTGATCCTGATAACCCAAATGGCAGGACTGTGGCCACAACTATATAACAAAACGGATCCATGAGGCATGCTATCACAGCATCTCTGCTTTTTCACACTAATTGCTTCGGACTCACTGCTTCAGACATCTTCAGACTACTGCCTCCGTAGCGACAGCTCTATTCTATCCTCCAACCAGAGCTAACAAGGCCATGATCTCCTCGTCACTCTGGAGTGTCTCAGAAGCATATTCCAGTGCAGAGCCATCCTGCCAGACTGCTGCCATGACAACCTCCTTGTCATCGCGGAGCGTCTTGGAGGCATATTCCAGAGCAGAGCCATCCTGCTGGACTGCCTCCATGACGACCTCCTTGTCACTACGGAGCATCGTGTCAGCATGTTCCAGTGCACAGCCATCCGCTCGGACTGCTGTTGTGACAAATTCTTTGTCACTCCGAAGCCTCTTGTCCGCATATTCCAGTGCAGAGCCATCCTGCCGGACTGCCTCCATGACGACCTCCTGGTGATTGCGGAGCGTCTTGGAGGCATATTCCAGAGCAGAGCCATCCTGCCGGACTGCCTCCATGACGACCTCCTCGTCATTGCGGAGCGTCTTGGAGGCATATTCCAGTGCAGAGCCATCATGTCGGACTGCTGCCATGACAACCTCCTTGTCATCGCAGAGCATCTTGGAGGCATATTCCAGCGCAGAGCCATCCTGCCGGACTGCCTCCATGACGACCTCCTTGTCATTGCGGAGTGTCTTGGAGGCAACTGTCAGAGACGAGGGGCGCTGTTTGATTGCTTCAATGACGACCTCTTTGTCACTCTTGAGGGTCTCGCAAGCAAATCGCAGTGCATAGCCATGCTGCCGGACTGCTTTTATGACAACCTCCTTGTCGCTTTGAAGTTCCTCGCACGCAAATTGCAGGGCAAAACCATTTTCTTGGACTGCTTGTAAGACGAACTCCTTGTCACTTGCCAGAGTTTCTGATGCCCTCTCAAGGACCTGCTCAGGTGTCGAAACTCTATCAGAGTCCGAATTTGTAAGCTGGAAAATTGAGATGTGCAAGCCATACCAGTCCAAAAAGGCCTGGGCGTACCTTACAATCGTATGTGTAGATCCTTCACCCCTGTGAATTGGATGTGCATACTCGGCAGTAAAGGATGTCACAGAATCTTTGTCAAGCCTTCCAGCCCCACCAGCGTCAATCAACTTGAGTTCCAGCTGAGTTGCACCATCTGGCGCTATGAATTTGTTGGTCACGAGCCAGTTTCCGGGTTTCACGTCCATATGTCCCAAGCCTGCAGCATGAACCTGCTGTAGTGCAGAAGTCACATCTCTTTGAGCAGCCTCAGCAGCTGCCTTGTTGTGCCATCCTGTTTGCAGCAAGGCTTGCACCGAACACCTGCCCAGGTCCATCATGTAGGCTGGGAGGCGGCCATTGACCGGATCCAAGACACATCCATGTTGCAAGACGCTAATAATGTGAGGATGGGTCAGCTGAAGCAAAGTATAAATCTCTGTTTTCATGTGTTTCTGCGACATTTCATCTTGGAAGGACGTCTTCACTGCATATTCAATCTGTGTTTCTCTGTTCCTAGCTCGCCGCACAGTACCAAATCCTCCTTCTCCCAGTAGAATGTCTGAATCCAGAGTCAGGAGAACCGGGAGGCCCTCCTGGTCCACTTCCAAAACAATCTCCTCCACTTCCGTGGTAAATGAAGAAGGCCCATCAGTTGGATCTGGAACCAGACACAGGGGCAGTGTCGCAGTGTCACCGACCAGAACCTTGCTATGCAACTCAAGGTAACGCCTCAGGCTGCTTGGGTCACACAACTCCAGCAGCGCTGTGCTGTTGACATACTGGACCTTGCAATTGCCCCAGCCCTTCTTTTCGCAGAAGTCCTGCAGTTTCTGCCTGATGCTTGGCCACTGGATGTCACCTTCCAGCGTCACGCGCAAACGCTGGCGAGATTGAATGCTGAGATCTGCGTTCAGCAAGTGGACTTCGAAAACGAGTTTCTTAGGCATGGCTTTGCCGGGCAGATTGGAAAAGGGATGAAAAGGGAATGACTTCCGGAGAAGGTGGTGTTTATATTTGGATCTATTTGTGATATAACAAATTGGGTGTTCCCTGTGTTATTCCAGAAATAACATCATATAACATAACATCAAATAACAATAAAATAATACAATATGTTGTGACACCATATTACTATACACCATAGATTGAACTGTATTATTCGGGTATGTCACTGTGTTCCGTGTGTCCGCGAATGCTGTGGCTGTTGTGTGTGTGTGCGTGCTTGCCAGGTCCAGCAGCTAGAGAAATGTCCATGTGGATTTTTTTTTTGGGCCTATCCAATCCGGAAAAAGAACTCGAAATAAATACCCTCTGGTAAACTAACATAGCTATTGAAAATGGCCATTTATAGTGGATTGTCCCATACAAAATGGTGATTTTCCATAGCTATGTTAGTTTACCAGAGGGTAAATATCTCGAAATAATCAAAACATGTCAAAATCAGCATATGGAGGCTTCCTACAAGCCCATGGTGACTCAGGGATCCCCCCCATTTCAAGAAACCCCCAGTAATGAGTACAATCCATCTGGAATCGGTGCTTTCTCTTCGAGAACATCGAGCCTGGCTGTCGGAACACGGGAACCGATGCCCAGCTTTCTCACAAGAGTTTGTCCAAACATATCCGGGATATCCCAACGTGACCATCCTTTGAAAGGGGAAAATACAGAAAAAATACCCGTGTTCCAATCTGGATACATGTCATCGTACCAGCCTGAAGAGTGTGGCCTAGCGATTTCGGAGAGTTACCCTCAAAATTCCCATCAATTCTAGTGACGTCGCCCTGGAGACATTCCGCCTCGGCCCAGTTGCACCATACCTTGGGACCACTTGACAACCAAGTGGAGATACTTGGACGCCATGGACTTATAATGGGCTTATAATGTATAGTGGTTAACTGTACAGATTATGATTATAATTGATTATGTATATATATATATATATATATTTATGTATTTATTTATTTATTCATTTATTTATTTATTTATTTATTCACTTGGTCTATGGTTCATTTGGATTTGGAAGTTGAAAATACGAGAAAACTCCACAAATCAGTAGTTTGAAGCTTCATTTTTCATCTGAAGATTGCCACCAAATTTTGGCTGTTCCCCATTGCTGGACAAGGCCAAATCAAGGGCAATGATCTGCAACGACAAACACGAGTACAAGTTGCTATCTTACCTATCTTACCCATGTATGGCAAGCTATGCTTAAGGGTCTCAGTTGGCAACCTCAACTGAAAGTGACAGAACTCTGACCTATCCAAATGTGTAATAATTGTAATATAACTAAAAGCAATTGCAGGGATATCATCTCAACATTGTTTACTGTGAATTTAATTCTGTATCTACCAGTAAGAAAACAGGGCATCAATGGCCCTTCCCCAACCCTGCAACGTGGTGCGCCCAGTTATAAGTTGGCAATACTTGGCTAATATATTCCCATCTAGCCTCACTTATAATATGTTCTCCAACCACCGCCGCAACTTTTCCTCGACTGCGCGGTCTTTCGAAACAGTCGCACAAGCACCCGCGGGGCGGATCGGTCTTCACGTGGTGGGGCACTTGTGCTCGTCTGCGACTTAGGGCTTGGCCTGGCGAGCCAAAGATGATGGGTCGGGGATGCCAATCATCTCCACCTGGAGCACATGCCAATTTGTAGGTGACGTTCCTATGAAAAAATGGAGTTTGGACGCTGGCTGTTGTGATTTGCCGCGCTCTACCAGTACCTTCGGTGTGTCAAGTTTACACCCCAAGTCTTACCGGTGACATCCCAGATTTTGCTGCTGAAATCTCAGTTTTTCTCGCAGAATCACCATTTCCACTGGGCAAATCCATGTCAATATGAGTAAATCATCATTTTGCCCTCTGGTAAACTACCATAGCTATTGAAAATGGCCATTTATAGTTGATGTTCCCATTAAACATGGTGATTTTCCATAGTAATGTTAGTTTTTCGGAGGGTACTGGATAAAATCATCATTTCTCCCGTTTTTTCCGTGAAATGCCACGTTTTTGCCGGTGGAAAGTTCCCCGCATTCTTCGCACCTCGCTCGACTCACCGGTCTCACCCGTCGGCTCGCCGCTGCCGGCTGCGCCAGTGTCGGCACTTGGAGAGCTACTAGAGAACCTGGGAGCTTTGGAGGGATCAAACATGGGAAATACATGGAAATATCTTAAGAAATATCCATGATTGTTGGATTTATGGTTGGTTAAAAATGAAGAAAAAAATTGGGGTAAATCCCTCATTTCAGACCCAAATCTAACCAGTTATGGTAGTCAACTCGAATACCTTCTGGTGATCAAACATGGCAAGCCGGGAAATCCCGCAATTAAGTGGAGGTTTAGCATTTTATAGCTGGGAAACTAAACTATAAATGGTGAATTGACCATTGTTATGAGATTTCACCAACCAAAAATGGGAATTCACCAACAAACATTGGATATTTCCATGTGGATATAAAACCAACTTCATATTACATTTGGGTGTGTCTGAAAATGGGAATTGACTTTGAATTAACCAACAAATCGGGGAGAAATGATTCTTTTTTGATAAATCATCGAGTATCTGTACCTCCAGGGGCAATGGAGTTACTTAGCTGGTTAGTGATTGGCCCCTTGTAACTGGACTCAGATGTCATGGCTATGTTCGCCCCTTACAATCGGATGATCCTTGGGGCCGCTGGACTTTCAGCAGCAAAAATTGGGACTGAACCAACAAATTTTGAAGATTTGGGGGGGTGGATCACCTGCAAAATCTGGGCAACTTGTGGCAAATTGGAATAACCATGCCCAACCCAGAAACTAAACCCATTGAATCAGAAATGATGGAAGGTGGGAAGGTGGTTCCAATGATGTCCTCAAATGGAATGCATTTGTCGCTTTCGCCAAGAAAGCGAACGAATGATCTCTTTTTTTATTAGAATTATTCAACCCTTTCGCCAAAAATATGTTTGGAGGTCAATTTGGTACCATTTGCCCCGATGGTGAGAACTTCGGGGGTACCCAACCTTGGGAAAAGGACATGGAGATCTGTCTTGGTTGGCAATCATCACGGTTGATCTAGTCAACACCTAGCGGGTGCGTACATAATAGAAGGATTGAGTTTCCAACCACCAAAAATTGGCATATTCGAATGGTACAAACAATTCAACCGGCTGGGAAATAAAGTTCTAGATTTGTAAAGTAAACAACGACTTGACTCTTCCCAGCTCGTTACAATAATATTCTACATCCCTGGATCTGGTAGTCTTTAGCGCTGAGATTATATATATATATAGGGCCATGGACGGCCATGGATCATCACTTCCTTATTGGATCGCTAGAAGTTTCAGAGTCGAATCTGTCAATATTTCAGGCACACCCACCCAAGTTTGACGAACCGTTGTTGGTTCCAGACCCACTTTGGAGACGAAAACAATCGAAAATCCCCGCCTAGTTTTGCGTTGCTTCTTCAACTAAAACTAATTTTAAAAAAAATGAATTTCTGTTTTGGGTTCTGAAAAGTTATGGTACAAGTACTCTCAAAAATCGCTTGGTTCATCATCATGCTCCCAATCAAGTCCATTGCTGAATCACCATTTTCCCCAATAAACTGAAAGTTTTGTTAAATTACCAGAGGCTATGGTGATCTATACATAGATATTGATTCATGGGGATTGAAGCATATTTAACCAACAGAAAATGGTGACTTACCTAGCAGTATCCCACCATTTTTGAAGAAAAATTGGACTCCAAGTTGCGGGTTTTTCCAGCTAGACATGCCGCTCGACATCTTTCCCTGAAGATCCTGCGGTGGGCTGAAACAAACGGCCACTGCTGAGGCGTGCTGAGCCTGAAAAAAGGTGGTTCGACCCTGTTCAACCATAAAGAATTGGGGATTTAACCATCAAAAATAGGGATTGAACCAACCAAAATATGGGTTTAATCATCAAGAACTAGGGATTCACCAGCGAAAATTTGGGTTTTACCGTCAAGAATTAGGGTGTGCAACCATCAAGAAGTGGGGGGTTTACCAGCGAAATCACTGCCGTTGGTGGTGGTAACAGTTTCCTGAAATACGAGTCAGGTGGGATCATTATGGTTGGAAATGCCAAAAAAAAATGAAACCGCCGACCAGTTCGCTGCTGGAAGCGAGAACATGGTGCCTTTTTCCGTCAATGGCGATGAAATCATATGGTCATTCATGAGAATCTCATTGGGTTTCATGAGAAATGGTCATGGCACGTCATAGCCAATGAAATCGAGGAGTGGCTGCTTTCCAACCACACTGTCGCTTTTCCAGAAACAAGCTTCGGCCAAAATCTGCCAACACTCATTTGGGATGGTTCACCAAGAAAACCACAGATCCAACTTGGGAGGCTTTTGGGTCATTCGACCGGATCCCACCAAGCATCGAAGACCAGGGGAAAAGATTGGTGTCCAAACACATAATGTGGCAAACCCAATGCCATAAACCATCCCATTAACCAACCATTTGGAGGTTAATTTACAATTTTTACATCCTCCCATTTCTTGGGGTATGCCCAATGCCATAAACCTCGAACTTGGGGATGGTTTATTATACGTCTCCCTTAATCATCCATTATCATCCCAATATTATCCCCAGTATATGAATCCATATTCTCCCATGAACACCCTACCATATCCCATTAATCCCGCAGTATTATTCCAGTACTACCATCCATTCTTATCCTCCTATTAGTATCCTACTATATCCCATTCTGGCATGGGATCCCACATGGATTCCTGTGCTTCCCCAGGCGTCCTCGAAATGTCCCGACATCTTTCCCTGAAGGTCCTAAAAATCGGGGACATGGAAATCCCAGCACTGGAGGTTTATAGCTGGGAAAATCAACTATTTCATGGGGAGGGTCACCAAAATTTCGGCTGATCCACTTTTTACATACTTGTTCAGTCCTATTGATCGTAATTTCATCCCACTTTGGGCGGGGGTTGGGGGACCCCAAAATGATCCAATTGCAAACTGAACGCTGGAGAAGGGCCGCCCTAGCATGTTTTTGGAGCACCTGGCTTTTCAAACAACAGCAAGAAAACGGTGTTGTCCAAAAAAAGGGCACCCCCAATCCAAGGGTTCATCATCATTTTTCACAACTTTTCTTTCAATGTGAGAGAATGTTGGTGTGTACACCATTTCGCGCCAGAAAATCCATGGTCAATGAGGTAAAAGTTGGAGGATGAGGACATGATGGGCAAGTCCATAGTTTTGGTTGTCTCGGGTGGAGTATATCTCTCAACTTCCAACCATGCGAGTTTGGGAGCTAGAAATCTTGCAAGCTGTCCCGTGGCGCCATCGAAAGTCCAACTGTCAAAACCCTAAAAAGGTGCCAGTTAGCCCTGTTGGTAACAACCAACATCAACCAACCATCCAAGAATCTTTGAATCCACATATGGTGGTTTCCTAAAATGGAGGTACCCAAAAATAGATGGTTTACAACGGAAAATCCTATTAAAATGGATGATTTGGGGGTACCCCTATTTTAGGAAACCATATGATTCTTGAACTTCAAGCCCCATCTTTTCACCGCCAGAATCTTCACATTCGCCATGCCGGGGCACCTCGAAGTGTCCCGACATCTGCTGGTTCAGGGACTCAAAGTGTCCAGTGGCCTTGCCTCACCAGCCGCTTAGGAAATGGCTGTAGCATAGGGGATCTACCAGATCTACCACCCACAGAAATCAGGGGCTTTCTCTCACCAATTGTGCGAAACACATGCATGAATCCCCGAAAAAACAGTGGTTCCATCACCCTACTTTTTACCCTCCGATGTCATCAAACATGGCGCAGGTTGGGAAATGCCCCAGCAATAGTTCGATGATTTTCCTACCTATAAACCTCCATTTACATGGGATAGTCCCACTAAAACCTCCATTTGGTTCGATGATTTTCCCACTAAAAGCTCCGTTTAGTTCATTTTCTCATTCATTCAAACCTCCATTTAGTTAGATGATTTTCCCATTAGAACCTCCATATTTAGTTGGATGATCTCCCCACTAAAACCTCTATGAATTCTTTGCCCAGCTATAAAGGCTCCGTGGCCCGGGGATCTCCCTGCCTTTCAACTCCTCGGCCTTGCCCTTCCACTCCTGCCGAGTCTATGCGAAACCATGGGGTGTTGCGAAACCAAGGATTTACCAAGTCAAATATATCATACTTGCTGTAAATATCTGACAATATTTCTGATAAAACGTCTGATTTATATGATAGCATATGATAATTATACTATGATAATTCTGTGACAATGTATGATAATCTAATATTGGAAAAGCAATCGAATGCAAAAAAACGTTTTATAGCGCCCATTAAAATGGTAAACTTGGGGATGGTCTACTATTGCTTTACTAACATTGCATTGATTCAATTTATAATATAATATATATAATATATATATATATATACATGTATTGATAATACATGATCCTTTCCTGTAAATCTCCCCAAATAAAACTGAAATCCTCCCTCCAGGAATTCATCAGACCCACATGGCTCTAGGCCCCAAAAGCCAACAAGAGGCATGGCTCAAACTCCAGGTGAGCAATGTTCATAACCCACAATGTCATTCCATTTGCCCCTCGTTGCTTGAGAACAGGACTGTTTAGATTCTTGATGTATGAATCATACTCCATGAGAATCCCCACAAATTGCAATATAAAGAAGGGTTTTGCTATGATCCCCAAATATACAACATGATAATTCATCAAAATCCTTGATAACCCATTACATCTCCATCATATCCCCATCATCTCCCCCTGTTTTCGAACCCAACGAGGCGTTTGCTTTCGCAGCTCCGCACTACGCCTCCAGATGTCCGGAAGCCTTGCCCTTGATCTCCTCAAACTTCTCATCGGCCTTACCCTTCAACTCCTGCAGTCGTTCCAGCGTTCGGGCGGCCGGGCAGGTGATGGCATTCGAAAAGATGGATGGAGATTCTATGTGGCTATGATATGGATATGATATGGATATACTTTGGCTTGCTTGAATGATCTTCTGGTCTGTTCCGAGCCACCGCCCGGAAAAACATGCTCGTCATTGGGGATCATCCCAAATATGTGGACTCAGAAGTTGAAAGAATATCCCAGAAGTTTGTTTAGACTCTCAGTGGAACAAGAGACCACAGAGATGGCAACCAAGGCTACCTGTATGTGGCTGTACAGTTGACATAGGTAACCGACTCAACCAAGATCGGCGCAGGGGCTGTTTGACATTGGGCTGGTCATATGTGGTCAAATACGGTCATATATATTGGGATGGCATATAATGTGTTGAAATCTGTATGGAGCCCCCTGGAACAATACCTTGGTGACACCTTGTGGTTCGCAGCTTTTGAACGAACTGGGCCCCCAGTTGGGATGATGCGAAACAAGATTTCGAAAGAGCTGTTTCTTCCATCAGCATGCAATTTAAACCTTGTCTGGCAAATATTCCATCTTTACACCAAATAGAACATCTTCATTACAGCAGTTGTCCACAATTGGCTCAGTTTTACATCATCTGATGTAAAATCACGCCTTGAGGTTGGCCTTCACAGCATCCACGTCCACATGGGGCGCATCGTAGTCTTCCTCCTGGGAAAACTCGCTCCAATTGGATCCAGGTAGATATGTTGGTTGATTAAAATCCCACTAAGTATAGTTTTAAGCATCATAAACCACACCCAAGCGCTCCGAATCATTCCCTCCCTTCGAACCACTGGGCTAGAAAAGAAAAAGTTTGACTGATCAGGCGACAGAATGTGACAGACTGCCCATGCGGGGCCACCCTTTCCAGCATGCAATCTTAGGGAGTCTAGAGAAGGGCCCGGCGGTGCCAGAGATAAGGCCATTTAAAACAAGAAAAACATTACTTATGTATATATATATATATACATATATATATATATATACTCTACATATGATGTGTGCATGTATATATAGTATACGTCATACGTATCCAAAAATCCCAACACTCGCTTCCCGCCCATCCTTGGCAGCACAGTCGTTGAAGTACAGCCCAATGTCCTCATTCACCTCAATCAAATGTTCCTTGCCGGGGATGCAGAAGAGGCAAGGAGGGCTGTGCTTGTAGATGTACTGTGAGCGCAGGCAGTAGACCGGGTTGGCTGAGAACCAGCTGCAGGCAATGCGTTTGGAGCAGTCTTGGTAGGTATTGGTGTCCGCACCATCAGATTCGCCTGCGGATGATGGGCCCCCAAGTTGTAGCAGCGAAAACGTTGGGAAAATCAGGTTCCAGGGGTACCTTATTGTTGGAAAACCATGACAAGCCCATCGGGAGATGGCTTCAAATGATAAACACCATCTCTGGGATGAACATCTATTTAGTTTATTTATGTATATATATATATATAACAAGCTATTTTGATGTTGACCAGAGCACACGGGTTTTTACTCATATCAATCCCTGGTGGAAAAGGTTGGGAGACCCAACTGGTCAGCTGGCCAGATCGTCCCAGTGTTGAAGTTGGGATCATCCCCCGAATGTTCCGGCGCGAAAACCAGAAGTATTCGAAACCACTAACCAGGTGTTACCCTCTGGTAATTTAACATAGCTATTGAAAATGGCCATTTATAGTTGATTTTCCCATTAAACATGGTGATTTTTCATAACTATGTTAGTTTACCGAAGGGTAAATGTTGTAAGCTTGTGTTAACTTGGAAATGGTACCCTAAACAAGGCTTCTGCGATGCTGGCTTTACATAGCACCGTAGATTGTGACTCTGCTTTGGATTCCTTCACCATTTTGTCGGCCAGTCAATCTGTCTGTGGCTATTTTTTTCACCAAAATTTTGATGCGCGTTTGCACCTCTTTCTTATGAGTTATGCATCATGAAACATGTATAAAAATCCGTTGTTTGGATATCTTATGCTGTTTTTATTCTGAATTATGTTGGTTTATCTGATTTATCGTGCAAATCCCAGCTTCTTGATGAATCCTCGATCCTTGCAGGTTTCGATCCCCCTTTCTGTGTGCAAAAATTGTGCTTCAGACATACTGATGGTTGTTTCCGCCCTCATTTCATGTGGCCACCCACATCTGAGCAGTGTCAAAAGCACATAATTAATGGATTCTGATAAACCGTACTATTTAAAGACTGTCGTATGTCCCCTCATAATCACCAGCAAACCACATGGTATTGAGGAATCTCACCCCTGAAGTTATAATCACCAAGAACAGAGGGGCCTTTGAACAAACTCTGAACCAAACTCGCCCGGCACCTTGCAATCCGAAGATAGGCACCACGAACTTCAGGGCCAAGGTGTGCAGAAGGATGTGTGAAAAGAAGGCCACAGTACATCCTGCCACCATGGTGTTGCCGTCCACGCAGAAGTAGCCCGGCTGGCAGTTGGCCTTGGACCACTTCAACCTCTAATATCCATGGACTGATGTCCAAAGAGAATCGCAGTAAACCTATGGTGCGTTAGTAACAAAGTCGGGGGATCCTGTAAATGAATCTTGATATTGTTCGATCATGCATTGTTTTGCAGTACGTATGTTAATAATCACAATCATGGATACATCATGATACATCCACCCCCCGAATCTGTGCTCCTGTCCCCGCCTTGAAGACAACGCAGGCCAACATGAATCCACAAGGGATGCACATGAGCCACTGGGTCCACCAATCCACCATCTTGTCAGCGTAGTTGCAGCTCTGGATGGATCGCAAGACGCGGTAGTGGTCGAAGAAGTAGATGTAACAATGGGATCCGGCCAGCCCCACGAACATCTGGATGTTGTAGCCACCTCAAACAGTTAGAAAGGGCCGGCACCTTTTTATGCGCCTCAGGATCCGAAAAATCTCATCTCCCCAATCTGAACACCCCCTGGGGCCCAATTCATGAATACATCAAGTACTAAACCAGAGTTTCCAAGGGCTATTCAATATTGGGGGAAGAAATTATCTGCATTTCACATTCCAATCCTTGTGGTAACTTTGACGCATATTTAGAAATGGTGGTCACTGGCCCACCGTCTGATAGTCACCATGACAATGATTCTGATATACGGGGAGATTGAATCTTCAGCCACAACATCCAGGGTTACTGGCTTCGGCTGGTGCTCAGGAAGATCAAGCACATACATACATAACAAGACCCCGACCCTCGTTATAGATGCTTGGGCCTTTGTTTGGGTGCTTGCAGAATTACACCTATCTGCACATACACATATCATCTCTATATATGCTATACAACTCTACTCCTCTCTGAATCGACCTACCTTTCTTCCCTTTTGTCACCTCGCCCTTCCAACGAAGCCACCTGGGAAGAAGAAGATCAGGACCGCAATCATCACGTCCAGCATCAGATCCGCATAGCGCGACAAATCGAAGACCAGGGATCCCAGCAACCTCTCCGCCATGAAGCCCTTCATGCTGGGCTGCGTACGGACGATGGCCATCATCATCTTGTAGGGAGCCTGGCTGGAGACTGGGATACAACGAGAGACAACGCATAGCGTGGGGATAGCTGCGGCTCGGGGAATGCAGGAAGAAGAATGTGGATGCTTTATGGTGATATGATAAGCATCCATGATATTTGGGTGGGCTACTCGGGGGATGGGCACACAAAAGAGGGAAAATGATGATCAAGCAACCAATTTTAGCCTGCTAGGTGAAGGGGTTGGGGGGAAGAAGGCAACAAAAGGATGAATTGAATTTAGAGAAAGTGAAGAACAAAAGGAGTAATTATTCATTCATTGAAAGGAAGAGGAAGGCAGGAATACAACCTGCAGGAATGACTACATAGTCCACAAAATGGGCTGGAGCTCACAGAAGATGAGACTGAACCAAGAGTAAATGCGTCCGCGGTCTACATCGCTTCAAAAGAACAAGACCCGTCAGAAATACACCGTTGCTGCATCCTCTCATGAGCAGGAAATCATGTTTCGTAGGGGTCCCCTGGTGTCTCTTATTTCAATACAGGCGCAAGTGCCATCATGTGCCATAACCACTATTGTGCGTGCTAATGTACAAAAATATGGGGCTAGTTCACCAATGAGTGGTTCATCCAACGCGATCAAAAAGCATCGATTCAGAACAGTCATTGCACAATTGCACAAAAAAAAAGCAATATACACATGTAATGTCAACTGGACCCATGTTCAACCCCAAAAGTCAGGATTTCAATCTGTACTTTCCGCTTTCATTACAGAAGATTTCTCAGATTTTCCCAGATCAGGTTTCTCCTTAGGATCCAAGGTGCATAGATCGTGGCCACGGGTTCGATCAAGAAGGGAATCAGGAAAGTGGCCGGGAAGGCGTAGGCGTACAAATTGTTGGCCAAGGTACCTAGGGTACGTTTCAGAGAGAACCCCAAAGTGAGTGGAATTTTGTTATCCCCAAAGTTTTTCCGCTTGGGTGTGTCTAAAATTGGAAAATACCTAAATCTATGGCTACTTTAGTATCTTTCATAGGGAAGTATCAGGGGAAATGAGGTTTTTGAACCTTTGAACCAGCGGATTTTTGTGTTTTTCCCACCCTTTTCAGACCAGGTGCGCTGCATGGCATAGGACTCGAAGGTGTCACTGAACTGCTGCAGATTCTCAAGCAAGGTGCCTGCAACAGTTATCATCCCGTGAAGGGTGAAAGACTTTCAGCCCTTGATCCTTCAACCCACAAGGTAG
>BGPT01000205.1:119141-161641 GCA_003297045.1 Symbiodinium sp. clade C Y103
TAAAAATCCTGGCTTGAGTTGATCTTTAAAGATCACCCAAATAATCCAGAATCCTTGGGTCCCAGAGTCCTGGAAAGTCTCTAAAATCTGAAATGTCTTAAATTTCACGCCCATCCCCTTCCATCCAACTTTGTCATAGCCACCACTCGCTCGGCATCTGCTGCAAGCATGGAACGTTCCATGCGGGCGAAGAAGCCTTGGGCTGGGCCGAAGAGGTGGAAAGGGTGAAAGAAAATGCGGGATGTCAACCAAGGAATATCGAGAAATTGGAAAATGTATGAAAATCTGTATTTGTGGAAGACATTCATACTGATTCGGAAAATTTGGAAGAAATATGGAGAAATTGGATGGTAATTTGGATGGGAAACTTGGGATGAGGTGTCTGGTTCAGGACAGGAGGCACTCGAGTTCAACAACTTCACTCCGCGATTTTCAGGGTGAATCTACGCATCGAACCCTCAAAAACCAGACCCCAAAGTTCTGCTCTTCAGCAGTTCCAAACCAAAAACAACATGTCACAGCCATCTTTCCAGACCATAACGCAGTCAAAATGTTCTGGCAACACCTGGGCCATGCAGCTTTCGGGTTCAGGTTGGTCCTCAGTGGTCACTGGCACAGGATAAAGCTTCTCGTCCTTCTCCACCAATTTGCTCTCGATCAACTCCTGAGTGTCGACGTTTCGAACGGCAACTCAGAGCCATTTTCGGCAGCATCCACCTCAGTGAAACTGTAAATATATGCATCGTACATATCTAGATATTGTGGATATAACATGATATTACCATCTGGATATAGATATTTGGATATTGAATATGCTATTGAAAATGTCACCATCTGCATCTATCTGGTACCTGGCAATGGAGAATCCACATGTATAGAAGATTCTCCCTAATCCCCAATTAAACCCACCCGTACCCTGGAGAATTTGTCCTTGTCATGCTTCAGCTACCGGAGGACAGTCAGGGTCTTCTTGTGGCACGATTGAGGAGGTCATTTTTTTCGACCCAAATCCCCAGGCCCCCACCCCATCCGGTCCAAGGTGCCAGGAGCTCATCCTCATATTCCTGGAAGTCCCAGCAAACCGACACGCCCACGACCTTCTGACCGGTGGCTTCCTCTAAACCTCGGACGAACAAGGGTAAATCATGGACCCAAATGGACCATGGCGTCCATATCTATGTCAAATTACTGGAGGGTAAGGGGAGGCTTAGATTAACCACACCATCTCCATGTTGGAGGTTAATCATTCAGTATGCCCATAATAGGTTGAGAGAAAAGTTCAAGCAGTCTATGCTTGAGGCCAGTATAAGGCGCACAACATAAACGTCTAAACCGGATGAAATCATTATGATTTAGGCGTCTTAGCCACACAAAAAGCCTGGTGTCTCAGCCAAAAAAAATATCCACCATCACCATCCTAGTGATGTGTCACCAATAAACAGTAATGTTGGAAAAACAATAATAAACCACCCATTTGGGAATGGTCTATACCACCTATTAATGGTGAATTGGGGGGTGGTTTATTATTGTTTTACCAACATTACAATTACTAGGAAACACTTTTCAAAAATCATAGATTCTCTACTTCAACTCCTAAATCTCAGCAAAACAACTTACTGATGCTTAGCATAGGTGTTCATGGGATGATTCTTCATAATTCTATCCCCATTCAAACATCCCTATCATCCCCCATTCCCTGCGAAGCACCGAGAGACGTTTCTTCAATTCATCCTCCACTGGCTCGGTTCCGTCCATCATGGGCAGGTTGCGGATCCGCGCAGCATAGTCCTGCCGTTGGCCGGTGATCAAAGTTGCATTCGCAAAAGTTAGTTGATAAATGTCATTAAATATATATATATATAACTATAATACACTATAATATCATTTGTTCATAGCTAGTTAATATCAGAACAACTGGGTGCATCTTTGATTAGTTCAAGTTCGTATCATTCAATATTTCACATAATTGATAACCAGTATTGTGATCATAGAAGTTTTAAGAGATGGAGAGATACAAGATGTTCATAAAGGTGTGCATCATCTTCATCTTTCATCATCATTTCGTAGGTCCCACCTGAATCATGGCTTCGGAAGTGGATAGAAACCCCAGCTGCAGCCAGCACATCCCACCACTCCATTGCACGCGGACGCCTTGTGGGTGGAGTTCTGCATATCAACCTTCTGAAAGATGCGCAACTGGCGGATGCCAAAGGCAATGCAGCCCAGGAAGGTCAAAATGTAGGCCTTTTTGTTGGGAAGGTCATGGAAGGTCAGCTGGGAAGCTGGGCCCTCTGGGGGTTGGGCTTTTTGGGATCTCCAGTATTGAAAGTTGGGAATCTACAACATCTATTGGAATGTGCTGGGCTACCTATCCCAAGTAACAGGACCAGAACTGGGTTAGAAAAACCCACCCAGTGAGATGGCTTGGATCTGGGAAGAATCAGCTCGTGAGGTCGGGCTTGGTCGTGAGGTCAAGCGACCGGTGTAGGGAAACAAGGATCCATCTTGGATGCAATTGCAAGCTTAGGAGTTTAAAGCCCTGCAATTGGTGGATTTTAGTGGTAAGTAAAGTCCTGAAGTTGGTGGATTTTATTGGTAACTGGCTTCTGGTCTTAGATGAATTTGCTGTTTCCCAGGCTCCCTGCATCGCTTGAGGCTAGAGCTCAAAAGCCTCGACTCATACAAAAGTCCAATCTTTTCGGATCCGAAGGAAAGCTGACCGGCCATGTGATGCATTCAGAATGGTATTATGTTCCATCCGTTTTGCTGCTTCACATCTATGTTTGGAGCTGAATTACCCATCAAGACATCAGAACCATCTCCTCAGCGCTCCCCTTCAAAAAACATATGGCTTCTGTTTGCCAGGCATTCTCACATTTACATCATATTACATGATCATTATCACTTTAAGTGATGTGCATCTCCCAAAAAATACCACCAATTCATCAACCATTTACCAATGTGTCCCACCCAACTTCCTGGTGAATTCCCCACTTTCGAGGTTAGGGCGCTACCACCACGAAGTCGATCTTGGTCCACATCAGGCGCTGCTGGGTCTCGAAGCCCCAGGCCACCAGAATGCAGTTCCTGACAGGTTGAAAGCAGGCAACTGAGCCCATACGACCCCTAGGAATTCGAAGTTACCTACCCATCAAGAAAGCCATCCAAACCTTAGACTTGGTCAGCCACGTGCCCAACTGTCACTTGCAGATGTGACAATGACCCGCAGCATCTGCCATGTTTTCTTGGTGGAGTTCCCATCAATGGATTTCTCATGTTGTCTTCAAGTCTTCCTTAAACCTTAATCCTTCAATCCACCATGTTTCTTCGATATAAATCCATCCAAATCTCCAGATGACTCCCACAGATTTCCCCGTAAATCTCATGTTGTGTCCATTTTTTCCCAAGAGATGTGTCTAACCTGTCCCATCATTCTTCCCGGATTTCATATAGATCTCCTGCATTTGTTCCATCTTTCCTCCATATCATTGTCCATCTCTTTTCGCCCCAAGAAAACATGCCAGAAATGTTCCAAAAAAGTAATTTCCCCAAAACAAAACATCGAATTCTCCCCAAAAGACATATAGATCTCAAAAAAAACACACACACAAATAGATTATAGATTTCCCAAAAAAAACACCAAAAAACATCGATTTCCCTCCCCCCCCAAAAAAAAAAAAAAAACGCTCAGCTACCCGTGGGCCCAGCGTCTGTCGGGCCGTCTTCGCCCTACGGGTTCCCAGGATCAGCAGGGCATCGTCCACCGACAAAGCCAGCAGGAGCCAGGCGAGGCCAATGGCCAGGGCCCATACCTCGGAAATTCACCAAGCCATGGGGATACAATGGGGATATCATTGGTGTATATCATCTATATGGTTTATATTCTATAACATCTGTGTATGTATATATACCGTGTATGGTTTATATAAGCTTCTTTGGTGTAGAATGTGGGGATTCATATTTATGATGGACATACAATGGTGTGTATATATATATATTATCAATATAAAGAAAGCTAGTTTAATGCAAATATTTGGGATGGTGATATTGACTGTATGTATGTATGTATGCATGCATGCATGCATGCATCTATGTATGTATTCAAGAATGTATGTGTATATGTGTATATGTGCATGTATGTGTACAGGACTATGCGCATGTTTGTCTGTATACGTGTACATGTACGTGTGTTCATGTGTATATCTATATGTATATGTGTATCTCTATATATTTGTAATTATATAGTTTATATTAGTTGTATATGTGCATGTGGATTTTGAGCAGCAGAATTAATGGCTGCTCTACCAATGAGATACAGAGACAAAATGGTGCGTTGGTCAAAAGATGTCAAAAGAATAGGGATGATATCCAGGGAAATTGTGTAAATATTCAGCAGCAAGATCGGGAATATACTGGGGATAGAACCCTGCAATCAATGAATTGAGTTCAGGAAATTCTTGCAGGAATACCAAAATCCAAGAATGGAGGGTTCCTCTAAAATCCTGTAAGGCAATTTCTTCGGATCGTGTGAGTCCACTGTAAAGAAATCACAGGGAAAATTGAGGATTTCAGCAAAAAAGAATTGGAACTTTGCCAGAGCCGATCCACATGGGGATTTGAGCAATAAGCGGTAGGTGTTGTGGGTATGTTCCCTTTCCTTGCCAAAATCTCAAACTCTGTCAAGAAGTGAGCCAATTCAAAGCGTTTTGTGTGTTTCTTTTGGAACATCCGTTTGAAGGCAGTGGATTGGTGAGAGGCTTAACATCCGCCGACAGCAATAGATGTTGACCCCAGGAGCAATGAGGAAGAACTGGAAGTTGAAGTGAAGTTGCACACCAATGCCTGCACCAATGCAGCATCCCTTCTGGATGACATCCAAGGTGTTTTCAAAAGTAGCACGATGTTGGTTTGAAGTTCTTTAATGTTGGTAAAACAATAATAAACCATCCCCAAAATCACCATAAATAGGTGGTATAAACCATTCCCAAATGGGTGGTTTATTATGGTTTTACCCACATTATATACCTTTCATGTTTTCATATGTTTTCACTGTTGTTGAGAGGTTCTGTGCGGTCACCCTGGTCTCTGTTCTGCTAAGGCTTTGTGTCTTTTTCAGTGCACAAACTGGGCAACTCCTAAACCCTCGCCTGCCACAGGCGTCTTCAGAAGGTTGGTATCCAAAGGATACAGCTCCCGACCCTCTGATGAGCCAGAGGCTTTTGGCATTCGCACCTGCGCGAATTGAACACAAATCAAGGGTCAAGTGGAAAATGTTTTAAATTCCTCTCAAAATGGAACCTGTCCGTTGACCTATGTGTCTTTCAAGCGCGCGAAAGTCTTCAGAAAAAACAGGCCGAGTTCGCATGAAATCTCTATCTCTTCCAAAGATTTCTTTGAAGGAGATCATCTGCTTGCACATGGGCCCAAGTGGCCCCTAATCTTGTTTGGCAATCAGGAAGGGTCTTTCGGAAGATATGAGAAAAACATGCATAAGGGTTGATTTTACTTTGTGAAGTGAGATTACAGTAGTTGCCAGACGGTGAAAACACCGTTTTCAATGGTCAAATATCATTTTCAGAATGTATCAATCCCAAGTTGTCCCCAGATCTCCTATTTTTGTTTTTTAATCAAACCACTAATACAATTAATACACTGCCATAAATTAAACACGGCGATGAAAAACATTCATTTATAGATGATGTTCCCATTAAAACCCCCATTTAGTTTGGTCATTCCCCAGCTAGCCACGTTTGACTACCGGAGTGTAAATCCTAAACTCCTTGATGAAATCCCATTCAACCCTACGAAACTCCATGTACTACGGCTACATCATAATTACTATGTACCCTCCAGTAAACTAACATAGCTATGGAAAATCACCATTTTTTATAGGTAAATACACTATGAATCACCCATTTTCCATAGCTATGTTCGTTTACCAGAGCGTAGACTATTGATACCATATGATACCACTACTCCCCACCATCCCCCTAACCCCCTTCCCCCACCTTGGAGCGCGAGCGCGCGTTCAGCGCCCCCTTCAATCCCTCGGCGTTCACCACGGGGCGCACGGCGATGTCCACGATCCAAGCGACGATGAAGACAGCCACCAAGCCGAGGACCGCGAAGAGGCCGTACCTGGGAACATGTCACCCCAGACCTTGGAGCATAGCAACTGGATGTAACCGCTTGATATGGGTTATAACCATAGTTCATAAGTAGTTACAATAACTCATTAGGCTTCGTAGCTGGTTAAATGTTACAAGCCATTTATAATGGGATAAGCCCATGGAATGGGGACATAGTAACTAGGCTTATGCACCACCTATATACTCAGTGGGATCATCCTCCAAGTAGGAGATGGTGATAAATGTGGGATGATCAAAAACGGATGACATGGTGATTTCATAGGTGAATAGGCTTTAATCATCAACTCTGTTTGGGGTTCATCAAGAGCTTGGGATTTCTGGCAAAAACCCTCAAAAATCGGTTCAAATGGTGAGACATCACGGATAATGGGACATGTACAAGGCTTGCCAGGGAGGAACTGGTTCAAAAAAGCGACCCACGTTGAGAAAGCAAACATCTGTCTAGGCGTTTGCAATGCACCCAGACCCAGTCACCATTGTATCCTTGCCATTGTTTCTACCTTCTTACCGATGTCAAAGCCATCCCTTTCTTCAATTTCGATCAATTTGATTGGTTGTACCCCCACTTACTGCATGATTCTTGGGGTGTCTAATTTGTGGATGAGTCAAAAACCCAAAATGTCAGATCAGTTGGGATCAGAAGGTTCATCCCCCGAAGTGATCAGAAACCCTTGTGACCACAAGTCCCAGAGTCCTGCTGGCAACATCCCTATGTTTTGTTGGTACAATCTCCATTTTTCGTTGATAACATCCCTTGAAAATCCCTGTGTACTTACGTGCCACCCCGCAAATTTGCCTCATTTCCAAGCCAGATGTCCCATCTGGGTTGATCCCCCATTTGTGTTGATCCGTGCCCATTTTTGTTGGTCCCATTTCCCATCTTTGGAATTTCCCAATCCAAGCCAGCTCTTTCCCAAGAAAAAGGTCGCCAAATAAAGTCATTCATGAGCCAATTCAAAATCACCAGCTAAGGCCACCCCCCCCAAAAAAAAAAACACAAGCCAACTTTCCCCCAAGGTATCATTTCCTTTGGCATTATCTACCATCCCCGTTTCTAAAAACTCCATGCTGCTGCCATCCCCCAGTGGCTCCGTCGGCTGATCTGCGCAGCCCAGGCCAAGGCACCAGTACAACATGTTGGCGTTCTCGCACTTCCCATCTGCCGTCAAACGGTAGCCCGAGGAGCACACGGCGCAGGTGTCCTGACCTGGAAGTTGATGAAAAATGGGAAGATTCTAGGGATCTTCACAGGGATGAATCAATCACAATGTGTGTATATGTAAAGCCAAGGAATGACATATGATATCATACAAATACATACATATGTAAATATAGATACATGTGTATACACACATATGCGTATGTACTTATATATATTACCAGTGCTTCAAATCTCACCCAATTTGCACGACCCCCATATCTTTCTTTTCAACAACAACACCACATCCTCCGCACCTTCCGTGGTGCATGTCTTGCAGCCGTAGATGATGCAGGCGCGGCAGATGCCACGCTCCACGTCCGGCACGGGCTCTTTGGGGTTCACCGCTGAGCAGCTCTTAGGAGTGGCCTACGGGATTTCACCCAGCAGCGAAAAAGATTTACCACAATGCTAATATGGAAAAGATGGGGATTTGGCAAATCATTATGAATTTTCTCCTTGGCAGAAGTTGATGAAAATGATGTATATACATGTATATACACATAGAATACACACCAATATATTGTACGGTTTGATATGATTCGATGATTGGATGCGGCGTGGGTTTATGGCGTGGGTTTTTCTGGGCCTTTTTTCGGATGCCAAGTCTTGGGCCCCTGTTGCGAATGGTGCTTTGACTGCCTCAAGGTCTCTTTCATATCGATGACATAGATATATAATCGATATTGGATGATATTGGTATAAATATACACATATCTTGTATATATAATGTATCTCATGTATATATACTATACGTACTATACATAGTCTAGTCTGCATAGCGATCCACAATATTCCACAATGACCTAAATCAGAAGGGAAAAGACTTTTCTACGTATAGAACCAGTACAGCCGTTTCCTAATCTGCCCATGTGGCCCCTCATCTTTCCTGACATAGAGAAATGAATCAACATACACTAAGTTCAATGGATCTGCTTGCATAAAGTCATCAAACTTGTATGAAACATATGAAACATCTATGTCGCTTGTTCAATGTATCTTGACCATTTCCAGTCAATGCCAGATTTTAGGTATTGTTTGATGATTCCCCCAATATCGACGGTGATCTATACAGTTCCTCGGGTGAATTGCAATCTTACTGGGGAAGATGATTTTCCAAACCACCAAATTGGCTAGGATGATCATGATAGATCACGGCAATCTAAAGGGTACCCTCCCAACAATAGTGTTTAAATAATATCAAGACCCATTCACATTTCATAAGGTCTTATTTGGGTCAATACAGGACTTAAATTGCGTCCCAAATCAGACACCTGGCATTTTGCGGGATGATTTCCAGCACCAGGCCGACCTCCACACACTCGAAATTGCAGTCGACGCCATCGGCGCGGTCATCGGCGTAGATGGGGCATTCTTTGGGGCACTGCACAAACTTGTCCTTGGAAGAAATTAGGAGTAGGTCTCAGAATGGCGGGCTGAACATCTAAATTTTCGTCAAGACCAAAGATACCCAAAATCAAAACGGATGAATTTATGATACAACTAGGAAAAAGGGTGATTAAGTCAACAGAATTGGATTGATGTCCAGGAAAGTGAAGGATTTCTTATCCCACAGCTCACAACTGGTTGAGAACCACGTTGCAACCACTCAGCTGAGGTGCTCATCCAATATTGTCCAGTTGGGGTGCTTTCTCTCGGCAGCTAGCAGGATTGTTGCTCCAAAATCATCTACCATCATGTGATGGAAAAAACTTTTAGTTGCCCTTAGCTCCCCATGGCCTTTGGAGGAATCTGGATACAACCCCCCTTAACCAAAGTCCCTCCAAACCAGTGTAGAGTCACAAAAATCCCCTGGCCCATCCCCAACCCCCCCAGCCCCATCCCCAACCCCCCCGGCCCATCCCCAACCCCTCTACCCCCCCCTGGTTCCACCAAGGCACGCTGTTCGAGTCCACCACCTTGCGGTCATGGCACTTGGGCGGCGTGGCGCTGGTTTTTTTCAGCCAGGCCTTTGGGGAACGGCCAACCAAGTCCACAGCCAACGTGGGGTGGACGTCATGGAAGGGCCTGCGGTGGGTGTGGCGGGCTGGGCAGTTCACAGGTGGAGAGGTTGTTTGGGGGGAAAAGCATGTGAAAAACATGACAAATTCTGAGTTAACAATCAAAAACAGTAGGAATATCAATGAAAATAGAATGTTTGTTTGGAACCAAATTTTGGGGATTTGGTAGATCCACAAGTTTGTTGCAGCTGTCTCATTCTTGGCGCACCGCAGCGATTCAACAACAGGATTCACTTCCCCTGGAAAAATGTTCAGAACCAAGAATACAAATCGTAATGCATATTTGAGCATGCCTGCGTAATGGCGTAATGTCTTTTTGTGGATCACCAGAGGGTAAAAGAGTTGTGACCTGATACAATCCCTCTCTAGTATGACAGTAAATTCCCGCACAATGTAGGCCCCAACATGATTAGATAAAATTTTGAACCAGTGTGGAGGGTATTGAAGATAAGGGGAACACATGTACATTGGGCATAGCTCCTAAATAGGCGAAAAGTTAAACCAATTGATGATTTAGAAACAAAAGGTGACCAAAAGTGACCAAATTATTGTCCAATGGCACCGAAATCCACCAAGTTGCTGGTTAACCATCTATAAATCACTAGAATTCCACACCTGCTGGGTTTGTTTGGTTTTCAGCCGCCAAACCGGCGCCTGGCTACAGCCAGAGCCAGGAGAGCCGAGGTCAAAGTAAGCTGCATTGCTGAAGGTTCAAATTGGCTTAAGTTTCAGGGTGGTTTGGGTCCCTGAGAGCCAAAATGCTGCAACAGTTGAGTCAACTCGGTGGCTCAGCTCCCGCCTTGGTCAAGCCACTGCTTACAGTGGTGAATTTTGATCCATTGTTGTTTTTTTGGGTGAACAATGAATGGTACCCTCTGGTAATTTAACATAGCTATTGAAATTGGTCCACTTATAGTTGATTTTGCTATTAAAATGGGCCAGTTTCCATAGCTATGTTGGTTTACCAGAGGGTATGTTTGGTGCAGAATGATCCACATGTTATTGGGCCGACGTCCTAAAACATCCCCATGATATCCCTTGGCCCTACTATCTCCCAAGCATCCAGCCCCTGTCGTCCGACTCTACTCTGCCGAGACACTTCCATCGGTGCGTCCTTCTTGTAAGGATCCATCAGGAAGGATTACTACAGTCCTTCCACGAGCTTGAAACTGGGGCACCACATTTTTTCCAATGTGGTGCCCCATAGTTAGCCAAGCTGATTTATATCGATGTATAAGTATGGTTGACTAGGGGTTGTGGCAAATATCTCTAGAGTTAATGAGGCTTATAATCTAACTCATAACTGAAGGCCACCACCTTACAGGAACCTCAGCATTGAAGGGGATATATGCATTTGAGAGAGATGTACAATATATGTATGCACACTCAATTTTACTTAATCCAGCAGTGATAGTCAAGGGTCTTCAAATCTCAAGAGGAATATCGCTGAAATTACCAAATTTGGTTGAAATGCCCCCCGCAGCCCTGGTACATGCGGATTGTATATAATGCATGCAAATATATTGTATATAATGTGTATGGATATGTATATATATATATATGTATCATGTATATATCATGTATATATATATATATATACATATGCATATGTAACATATATGCATATGCATACATACCTGTATACATTGACATATCCGCTGCAGATGTTGTAAGTTGCATACATCAATATATAAATACACCTTCAAAGATCAAACTTCCCCTTTGCGCAGTTTCACAACTCCCCAGCACCCCTGTCCTTGTCTCACTTTCTGCCATACCGTCCTGACAGAGGGAAATCCCACGGAAATGGATGTTCCAATGGGCCATTCATCGAACTCCATTTGCGATTTTCCAGCCATGTTTGATTACCAGTCAGTACCAAAAAAAAAAAACGATTTGGGATGTTTTGGCCATTGTCATAGAGTGGTTCATAATTCATACTCATCTTCATCACGCTTTGAGATGTTCAATTTTGTTGCAGTGATTCTATGGGCACATCGTGACCCATCCCCGATCAGCTATCCTCCGTGCCTCAGTGTCTGCGCTGCACTGAGCGACATCTAACTTTTCAGAGGCTATTGCTGCATGGGCAAATCCTCTCTGAATGGCTGGACTGATTCTGGGTGACTAATGGTAGGTATGTACTCAAAAAATCACAGGTTGGTAAAGAAAAGAATCCTCACAGCAGATTTTCTCATGGCCAGATTGAGATATAGATATAAATTATATTTGCACTGGTGCTGATCATTGTTTTTTTTCAAAGGTGTTCTGAACTTCTGGCAAAAGAACAAGCCGAACCTACATTCTATCTGGTATTCTCTCTGGCATTCTATCTGACTTATACTTCACCAAGCTTTGCTTGGCTCCACTTCTGTGCATCTACGTGCTGGATTGAAGGAAAAGCCTACAGAAAACTTGGCCAGAAAACCATCAGCATCTCGTTGGCCCATGGTGAACCAGCAACAATCACTCCTATCCACGGGCAGAAAAGAACATCATTGGGGTTCACCTGGGTGCCTGGTGAAATCAACCACTAAAAAAGTGCTTATTGATGTGTATTGACCATCTAACATGGGGGGATAAAATGGTTGGCCCTGATGAAATGCGCATGATAGTTGAGAAAATGTTTTGTTTTGTTCGTCTTGAGTTGACAGATTGAATGTGAATCAGAAGGCGGCTCCAAGAGTTTGGCTTGTCATCTCCAAAGCTTAGTCACATTGGGGGATGTGCTCATGTGCTGCTTCAACCATTCCAAACTATCCAAAGTCTTCAAGTCGATGCCCCCCGAGTTAGGTTTGTTGGTTTATAAAGCCCATTATCTATAGACCCTATACATAGACATATCTACCATAAACCACACATTTCACCCTATCAGTTTGCTTCACCCAGGGCTTCATCCTGCAGCTTTTCAGCTCCCAAGCCCCAAAGCTTTGGAACCGCACTTTGTACAGACGGCCGCGCTGGATGCCATGCTAGAAAGATGATCGGAAACATGCTCATAGCGCAGGGGTGTCGCAACCAATGACATACATTGGATGTACAGTATGTATATATATATAGTATCTACATTCTATGTATTGTGTATATATATATATATTAAATTATATACACTATATTACATAATACATATTAGTATTACCAGATACTATGTTTATATTCATGTGCGTATGGATTATTGAATATGATTGATCCGGTTTAGAACTGCGACTCTTGATAACTTCACCACTCCCACCCTGTAGGGACACATTGTTTATCATTGGACCATTGGAGCATCAGATTTTCAAGCACAGCTCCCGGCGGGCTGTGCTAATGTTGCTTCTGTCCTCAGCTCTCACTGCGAGAACCGAGAACATGGTGAGGATCCAAAGCTGCCTTGAGACTTCTTAAGGCACAGCTCACCACACCTCACAGCTGGCCACGGGAAACGGCCGCACCAATCTTTGGAAAATCCATTGGAGTTTCTCGGAGTTGTACTCATCTTCACCACATGGGTTCTTTGGCGTCGCTCAAAAATGGGCCTTTTTAGTCTTTTGCTTGGTTCATTCAGTTCATTCCCTTGTTTCTTGCTTAATATGGTTCTACGCTGCCTAAGCCCGTAACATGGAACGCCAAAACACGAATTTCGAGCTGATTTGCCCACTGGAAATGATCGATCTTGGCAATCCGTGTGAATTGGTTCCTGCCTTGCTAGCACATCTCCTAGTTTCTTCAATTTGGGCACGTACTGAACCATCAAAGTCATCACTCCAGTTGCTGAAATCCTCTTACCGAACACACCCATTTTTGGATATGTTTGGATCTTGGGTCTTCCTCCTGAAATCTTAGGTTTAAAAACATTGGAACCGACCAGCGCAGCGCAGAAAAAACATCGCCCCGCGCCTCCATCGCTCCTCGGTCGCTCCGGCTGCACTGCCTTTTCTGCAGCTCGCAGGAGCGACTCGAAGGAGTTCAGGGCCACGGCTGGGTTTAGACCTCGATGGGCCGGAACGAAGCCGGGCTTCAGGGGTCATTTCTCCAACCATCGGTATATCAAGAGGTTATATAGTTGGTTATAGTGTGAAATATCCGGGATATAACCTACTAGCAATAGTTGTGATGGGGATTGACCAACTACAATTCAGGGAATACAAAAGGGAGATTAAGCGACTGTAATTTCTCCAACAATGGATGTGGATCAAATTTGCGATTTGACAAAAAATGATGATTTGTCACCAAGAAAAATGGAAGGAATATGAAGGGATATGAAGGGATATGATTTTCGATTTGACATAATTGCCACCATTGATGGGGATTTAAGAGTTTATCTGAAAAAATGGTGTGAAAGCACGCAAACCCACTGGTTAATCATCCTGTTCTCTATGGGAGATAGCCCATTTTCAGACACCTACACATTTTACCACCACAAATTCGGATTGTAGATAATTAGAGCAATATCTTTGTGAATAAATGGCAACCGTCCCAAATATTGCCACAAATAAATGTTGATGAAACTTCAAACTGAAGATTTGCATTGTAGGATTAGGTTTACCAGTATATCCCCAGTATGGTTGAAAAAGAAAATAAATAAATATTTGAAACCCCCAACCAGTCATGGTCGACACTGGTCAACACCCAGCTGGCCTTCCACCGAGCAGGCCACATGGACGCGCAACAGCGCTCCGTCTCTCAAAGGACTCAGACCTGGTTCGTGGGAGGGTCAAAACAGGAAGGGTCCAAACAGGAAGAAACTTGGGAAAATGAGTTGGTTAATCTGGATGAACTTGGGCTAATATGGGTTAATATGGATTGATATGGGGGAAAGGGATGGGTTGGTATGGGTTTATCTGAGAAATAGGGTAACTACAGCATCCCAAAATCTAAAATCTATTTAGTTTAGCATCATAGGAAATGGATTATATAGTTGGGGGAAAAATCTCATTACTGGGATATTTCATAACATCACATGGGGATTTAATCAACCAAGATGTGGAACAGACCGATGTGATTACGTTGGTGAAAAAAACAACATCCTTTGGTTTAGAAAAGCATGTACCCGATTGAGATTGGAATTTTGGGATATCCCCTGTTTCGGGCCAGAACCATGTATTTCCCAAATGGATCTCCATCTTGTGTGGCTGAACACATGATGATTGTCTAGGCATGATTGTTGGTGAATCCCTATGTTTGATCGTTGGACCCTGTTCTTCATTGTCTTCAAATCATGTATATATATATATATGTATGTATATATATATGCATATATATATATATGTTGCTAGGTAAACCTACCAGGCTCCTCTTGCTGAAATCCATTCCATTGCCTGGTTGAGAGTTATACTTCCATGTTTTTTTGGTGAAATCCCCATGTTTGGTTACTGTAAATCGCCTGGGTTGGCTACCCTATGGAAAGCAAACCTGGCCTTGGAAAATGTCTTGTTAGGTCTTGTTCTGATCAGAAAATTATTTACACATGGACATCAATGGGAGATAAGATCCATTGTCTGATTAGATTACCAGAAAGCTGCAACAATTTACACAGATAATGAAGCGCTGAAACAACAACCCTTCAGGAACTTTCAAACAGTATTTTTTGAACACGTATCGGATTTGCTGCCTTGCAGAATTCTTGAATTTAGGTGCGTGCCGCCTCATAACTAAGAGGAAAACCGCTACGGTAGACCCACATGAGGTATCAACCACTGGTACAAAACATCTGATACCTACTTTTGAACCCTTGTCAAATGAAAAGCCCATGGTTTCCCCGGAAAAATCATCAACAAATGATGTCTTTTCCACACTACATCCTGGTTGCCAAAGGGTAAATTCCCGATTTGTTGATTCGCTTGGTCAAATCACCTGGCCCGGAGCATCAAAATCCAAACCCAAGCGGCTTTTCCAAAGCTTCAGTGCGCCCGGCAAACGCAAGCGTCGATGCTCTGCAGAGGCCGCCTGTGTTGAGGTATTCAATCCCCATTTGCTGCATCTCCCTCCACATGTTCCTTGTTGTTCCATCTCTAGCCCGTGTTCGGTGTGCCCAAAAATGGGGGGGATACCCTCCAATTCTGGCCATTCCTCAGAAGCAAAATGATGATTTAGGGATACCATCCCCAAGTCATCAGCATTTTTTATTGGTAGAAACCATCCCCAGTCATGCTAGGTTTATGGCCCATATGGCAGCCAGGGTTTCCCACATCTCCAGCCCCGGTGCCTGCAAGATGCAGGGCCACAAGTTGGGCTGCAGCCGACTCCAGGGCAGAGTCAGCTGCAGAGAGTCCAGCAGCAAGTCGTGGTCCATACCTCAATGGGTGGCAATCATCTTGGTGATTTATGGAGATATACTTATCATTCATATCAATTCATATCTGGCTGAATGATACTTATCACATGTCTATTGAAACATATTTACTAGCTGAATTGAATCATAGCTGAATTGTGACGTTTACTAGCTGAATTTTCCAAAAATCACCAAGCTGAAACAACGGCATTTCAGGATAATTCAGCCAGCTTTCTGCAGTTTTGTTTACTCTTCACAGATCGATTTCTGATTTGTAGGACTTGATGTTCATATAACCCAAAGTGGTTCATACATCATCAACATCTTTTTCATATACAATCTGCAGATTTGAGGTTGGCAAATATATAAATATATTGATTCTTCATCAAAACTACGCCCTTGTAGTTTCCATCAAGCAAAGAGATGCCCATTTCCAGGTCCTGAAACACCTGGCCGCTGGAAAATCGGCCATGGAGGTCTATGGTTGGGAAAATCATCGAACTAAATGGTGGATGTTCTATTGCCACGCTTGATTTCCGGATGCTAGGTTTAAGGAGGGTACCCTTGTTTGGCAGGAAAAACGGGCTGGATATGTCTGGGGTCTACCAATGCTGACCATAAATATCGTCTTAAACGGATTTGGAGATCCAAGCACGGACCCATCCCAGAAGTGTTTTAATGGCAACACAAAATCATGAAAACTCGCAGAATTGCAGGAAAATCGAACCACTAGGTATTCAACATTGAAATTTGGTTGTATCCATGTATTCCCATGTTGTGGGTCTAATCCGTTTAATCCAGAGATTCCTGATTTCCCCTGGAAAGTCAGCCCTTTTTTTTCGCCCAGGGACCCAAGTCTCGGAGATACGGCACCACGAAGTTCATCTGATGGAACACTTCGCCGACGTCTGCGCCCGTCCACACTCCCCTGAAGGAGTTGGCCAAGGTCGTCCTCGAGGGCTGCCCAAAATGGCAATCTTAATGGTGAAAGTCTGTGATCCAATACCCTCTGGCAATTTATAGTTGACTTTTCCATTAAAAATTGTGATTTTCCATAGCTATGTTAGTTTACCAGAGAGTATCGAATTTGGGGTGCCCTGTTCTCAGACCAACCCGGATTTTAATTGCCAAAATCATCAAAATCGATGTGTGCGGGTGTCTGTCTGCGTCACATTTTTTCGAAGTAACTATGCAGGTGAATCCTAGCAAAGAAACTCGTGCATACTAACGAAGTGCGTGCGTATAGATGTAGATAGAGAAGTATACATCCCATTGTTGTGGGAAGGGTACCCCAAAGTCATGTGCTTAATCATCATGGCCCCTTTCAAAATTGTAGTTTGGAGGGGATTACCCCATTTTTGCACAAACCCATGTGTGTATCCACCAATTTTATGGATATATTTTTTATTTATGTATACCCAATATGTGATTTAGATATGAAGTATTCCTAAAATGGTGGTACCCTCAAATCATCCATTTTATTTTCGGATGTTCCATTTTAAACATTTATAAGCCAACCAGCTATTGGGGATCCCCCTATGGAAACCCTTTCGTCCAGGTTGCAGTTCTTGTCGTTGCGCTGCCTCAGGGGGTTGGACATAAGGGGCATAGGAAGCTGCAAAAGCGAGAAAGCTTTGGGGGTTCTGGGGATATGACTTGGGGTATAACTTTAACCAGTTTGATGCTGGTTTCTATACCCCATGTTGGTTTCTAACACACTTGAAAAAGGGAGACAAATGGGGGGTCTAAACAACATGGGGGGGATAAAACCTACAATTTTATGGTGGTTTCTCATGCGATCTCATGGAGCGAGATATATCCACAATAACAATCATATAGAATAATTCTTCCTTCCCCCCAATGCTAAATAATACCACCAAATATCCCGAAATAAAAAAAAAAGTCGGGATTGGATCAGCTCATGAATTGGTGTCCCATATTATAAGGTCTCTAATATTCTAGAGGGGAATTGGATCACTCAAAAAATATCAATAATACCGGTAATCAAACATTGCAAAGGACAAAAAATTAGGTTGATGAATTTATCATTTAAATGCCCAGTTAGCTCGGGGATTTCCCAACTAGCAACTTGTGATGACACCAGAGGGTAATGAGTACCATCACCACCATCATCACCATCATCATCATCATCATCATCATCATCATCATCATCATCGAGTCACAGCTCCAGCAGTGTCTGCTGCGCCAAGTCACCACTTCTTCAGCGGATCCTTCCAAGACGACCAAGGCAGCACTGGCGATGCTGGGCTGCCCGAACCTGGGGTAAACTTCTCCAAAGAGATGTGGAAAACCCATGGAAACCCGATGGGAAACCCCCTAAGGAAAATGATTTATAAATGGTGGATTGTCCACATCTGTGTGAGTTTACAGGAGGGTAACTAGTTTGGGAACTGGATTGCATCCTTATGCGTATGTGATCAGCTATGACCCACTTAACCATGGCCCATCTTATTGACTATAGATACTCTGCATATCTTTTTTGAGGTGGCTAGTAGATATCCCCATCTGGAGAAAAAAAACACAGTACAAGAGTAGCCATCCCAGACTGACCCAGACCCATATCAGAGACGGCAAAGCCATCATTGAAAAGAAAAATGCAGAAAACCACTCTTCGACGCTTGGGAACTCCAATCTATCTTCATCTTTGGCCCAACTTACCACATGAGCTTTTCCCCTGCAAAAGGCCAATGGGCACCTCCACCCCACCCCTCAAGTTTTTGAATCATCCTTGATAAAAGGTGCCTTCTGGTATACAATCTGACACCGGAATTTCTCATGGAAAAATGTGTAAAAGCGCCAGCCATGTCGGATTAGCATGGAAAGGGACCGCCAGACGATACGCAGGTTAGTTTATAACCAGCTACTCTAATGGTGGACATGTCGAACTAGTCAGATGGCACTATGAACCAACAAACATGACTGCCAGGTGCACCACATTGCACCACCTCTTTCAAGAAAAACGACCTTTCATCACCATGATCTCCCCATTATATGCCCATTAAATGCAATAAATACCCGTTGAACCGTGGTCGAACTCCAACTGGCAGAAGATCTCGACTTTTGGGGGAGGAAGTGACCAGAATTTCCATGGCCCCCAACGCATCTCCGTCGTCCGCAATCAACTCCTGCCGAATTTCAGGGTGCCATGGTTGAAGGGGAAATTGATAGCCATTTCCCAAAAAGCACTGATTGGATCAAATTACACCATCAAATTAGTGGGGTGTTTTACAGTTTCTGTTCTTTTTGGGGGTTGATATACAGGAAACCCCACGAGAATTCATGGTTTGATACACCAATTTTGCGCCATACCGGCAAATGACCCTCTCACATCCCTGAATTACCCGAACGACCTGAAGGAATATATCATATATATATATATATATGTATATATGAATATTTAATATATAATGTTGGACCCTCCGCCATGGTTTCAACATCTTTGAACCGCAAGTTTTAGCTTGAAAATCAATCCATTCATGGTTTCTAGACCTGGCAAAAATGGGACTTCCATGGAGGATCATCCTCCCCGGAAAATGATAAGCAGGTCAATTGAGGATTATCCCCAGGTACCCATTGAGAATAAGACAATGACAAGCCACCAGAGATCTTCACGAGGAGCTGCCAGCCCCTTTGCTCAAAGATCAGCAGTGTGTCCGAGAATTGGATAGCCCCAAATCTGGTTTATCATGGTTCTTCATGTTCCCTTTTTAAAACTGCCACAAAATACTCATAAAATCATATCGATTCGGGGTAGTGTATACCGGTATACCCCATTTTCAGACACACCCCAAAGAAATTGCCACCAGCTGCCCTCCAGTCCTCCCTCAAAATCCGGGCCAACGTCAACTCAGTGCTGTCCAGCAAACCTGAGTCAGAATCTGGTTCAGGAATGGAGGAAATAGAAGAAAGCCGTGTGGAAACGTGCCATTGAAGAGTGGAAACAGAGAAGCATGTACCCAACAATCATCCGCGCGTGTCAATAGAGACCATATGATCCATATTTATGCTGTTTGGCCAGATTTATGCACAAGAACGGACAGCGGGGATGTGAACAACGAGCCCAGCATGTTCAGAACCCAATTTCCATGATTATTCCTATATTGTGCTGCGTAAATCCCTTGCTTTTTGGGTGGATCTCCGCCTCAGGAGCAACTGCTGCCCTTCCAAGGAACGGCAGGCAGCCGGTTTCAAGGCCCTTGGCAGCTGTGCCACTTGGCGAAGGAAGGAGACCTCGGAGCTGGCGATCAGCCCCCAAGGCTTTTCATGGGAAGTGAAGCAGGAAAATTACAAAACGAAAAGATTTATAGCGTTCATGTGCCAATTCTATGGGTTTTTCATGTTTATGGTGTTCTGTTAATAGTACAAAAAATAATTGTTTATTGTTTTATTGTATTTTTTTTGCTTTACTTTGTGCTGTTTAAAATTGTTGTTCTTGACAGCACTTGTTGTAGTACTTCGTTGCCTTTAACTTCTCTTCATTGGACTTTTTGAGGCTGCGCAGTGAAGTCAAGCAGTAACGCGCAGCGCTTCTTTTTCAACAGAGGCCGCGCTTCTCAGCTTTCTCAACTCCCGGACACTGTCTACAGGCGGATAAGTCTTATCCGGCAGTTGCCAGCCTGAATTGGGAACATGCCGCTTACATGGTTTGAGACTTTGATCGCCTTGGACTAAGCAATCCATGTTGACTGTTCGGTGAGATAAGCGTGTTGACTTCCAGGTTTCTGCGAGCTACTGCTACTACAACTGGTTGGAAAATGTTGGAAACCTGGTCAGCGGCGTTTCCAATCTGGCAGTCAACGCCGGAATTCCCCGCGTAAAAGCAGCACGAGTCTCCATGGGCCAAGCGGCATGTGTCAGCCTTGTTCACGAAGAGCACTTGATCCGAACGCGGCGGGCTGCGCACGCATGCTCTGCAGAGCTGCGCTTCTGTAGCGCGCTCCAGCGCCACGCCCCGCAAGGCCGTGCACCCGACTGTGTGCACGGTGGCGAAGCTGCTCACCAAGACCTCCAGCCCTCGCGCCGCAGCGAAGACGTCTGTGGCTGGCTCTTCGTAGTTGCGTGCCATGAGCTGCAGTGTGATCGAGCGTCGCCAGATGAAGAGGTCGCCGGTGAGACACTTGGTTGTTTGATCTTAAACAGCGCTCGCAGAAGAACGACCGGCTCCAAACAGAGGGATGCTTGCGATTGATATTCAAAGCTGGGTCGTGGTTTGTTTCGTGTGATTCCAACGTCGCACACCTTCAAAGGCATAAAGACAACGAGTACAATGGTGCTTATCAACTTTATCTTTGCGGGGTTCTCGGCTAAGCCCCTTGCCATGACAGGCTTCATCCGCGGCAGACGGCGGCTTCTCTTTTTTCTGACAGTACGAGCCAGTCCGACGAAAGACCCTGCCGTGTCTAAAGTTGGTTAAGTCCTGCAGGGCCGTTCGGCTGCGGGTCTTACAACATCTGAGCATGTGCTGTGTAGGCTGTAAGATCACGATCTATGTTGTCAACACCATTGTCTTACTTGATGCCACTACGATTAAAGAATTTTCCCTTGAATCGGGGTTCCAAAATGAATCGGGGTTCCAGAAAGTGGGCTGTACAGTGTAAGGTCTCAAGTGATTGACCATTGCCAAAATATTGGCAGGCAGCCTTCTACAGCATCTTGAGAAGTAACGGTAACCAGTAGCAATAACCTGTGTTAGAAGCTCAGCCCTCTGAGCTTTGCAGCAACAATCTCCTGACAGCCTCTGTTCTTTGCAACAACAATCTCTTGACAGTCCGTGCTTTGAGGCAACAATCTCTTGACAGTCTGTGCTTTGCAGCAACAATCTCTTGACAGTCTGTGCTTTGCAGCAACAATGTCTTGACACCCTGTCTTTGCAGCAACAATCTCTTGACAGTCCTTTGCGGTAACAATCTCTTGACAGCTCAATCCTCTGAAACCCATTTTGATTTTCTAGGTCCTACATTCTACAAATCTACCCTGCTCCAACATTGAAAAACCGACTCCAACCAGTGCAACGCTCCCCACTCTCTGCAACTACAACAGCACCACCCGGTGCAAATTCAAAAAAACATCGGGGCCCAAGCACATTCAAAAGAAGGCAGGTAACGCTCTTCACCTGATGCAAATCCTCCATGTTTTTCTTTCTTTCAAAATCTGCCAACACTTGGAACTTGGACGCTATATGCACTGCCACGCTGGCTGCCCAAAGCTGTGCCATATTGCAGCAGCAAAAGCCACGAAAATTCGGTTCGGTTTCGAACTTGAAATGCGTACATGTGGCGGCCGGGCGGAATTTTTAATCTAATCAAACTCTGCTCCCGGTCAAGACATAGAAACTGTCACTTGTTTTTAGCCTCGGTTCATTGTAAAAATTTGTAAAAATGCCATATGGTATGGCCCATTTGTTGCTGAAAGCTGATTCCAATTTTTTCTCCAAAACAAAAAGTTGTGAAAAAATCTTTTGACGCTTGAGCCAAGTCGTGACATAGGGCCACGTTTGTCTTGATGCATGCATGCCCTTGGTTCTTGCATCCTCCGATCACATGTTGCACACCGCTGGGCATGGCGTGAACCATTTGCTGAGAAGATGGGACAATTGGCATAACACAGATTCACATCCACCTAGCAAAGGACATGCAGCTTTGGAACCCCGATTCAAATTCTTTGATTTGGATCTTCTTACCAAAAACTAGTTAGACCTGCAGCAGAAACTCGTACTGCCACGCCCACATATTGCGGGCGGGGTGAAACCACCAGCGCTTCCCGGTCATCGGGTCCGCGTAGCCTTAGAAATCGGTTGCCGGCGGCGTGATACCCCAAGGCGTCTCTGAGAATTGCTCAAGTCGAGGGGGGTTAAGCTTTTGGGCGCTTCCAGCCATCCGCTGCCACCATCTGGAAGTCTCCTTCATAGACCTATTGGGCTTTCAAACTTCGTCATGCAGAGGCACTGCTGTCGACCTATGTGCACGCACCCCAGCGCCTCCGTGACCTCCTCCGGCGCATAGCGGCACGACGTGTTGCCCAACGGAAACTCCTGACGGTCATGTAACACATGCAAGGGTCATTACAAAGTTCAGTGGCAGTTGAGAAACAGACTGTAAAAACTACACTGCGGTCCTCCATGTCGGACTCGCTGTCCTCCAAGTCCGTTGGGACGCACGTCCACGGGACCTCGCGCGACAACAGAAATCACGGGTGAGATGCCATGAAGGCCCGGTCGCTTAGGCGCGCGCTGTGTTCGAATCCACGTGTCCGTCAACAAGTTTATTGTTGTTTTCTAGCACAAAATTAAACAAAAAACATAGAAATCAAGCCTTTCATACCACAAAAATTGGGACTTTGGGGTGGCCCTTGGGTCAGTCCCCCAGTTTGCTGTGGTTCACTACTAGAACTCTCCACACCCACACAGTGAATGCTTCCATTCGAGATTACCCATCTCTTTTCATCGACCAACCGGTGGGAATTTGGGACATCTACAAAAACTATTCTACTGCAGTATATGTACTGCGCAAATAGACTATGTAAATATATGTATAAATGTATATATATATATATATACGTACATATACACACTTGAACAGAAGCGGCTTATCGAATTGGTTAGCTAGAATGCATCAGACCTGCCAAAACACTAACCATAAAGCTGACATGATGAATAAATAAATAAATATTATATATATATATATATATATATTTCAGTCACAGGAGACAATGACAATATAAACCAACAGCGACAAAATATATGTCTCCCCCAGCTGCGACTTAGATGCGCCCAGGGGCGGGACCGTATATATATATATATATATATACATATATATATATATATATATATATATACATATACATATATATATATATATAGAAGCAGGTACGTTTACACGGGACCCGGGGGGGCGTCTTCGTTGGCCACTGACCCCCCGGGTCCCCAGTGGCCCCCTGCTGAACAAAGTGTAAGTTTTACATCTCTTCAGATGTTACACACACACGCCCCGCCGCAGCGGAGCAGCAGTGAGATGACAGTGACAATGAAATGACGATGAAAATGAGATGAAAGTTACTTAACCGGAACGCAAGACGGGGAACACAAGAGAAGAGAGGAAAGGAGAACGACGGGCCAAACCCAAACCAGAGGAGGGGGGGCGGACGGAAGCGCCTGACACAACCTACAAGGCAAGAGCCAACACCTACCTAGGCACGCAAGGACCCAAACCTAGCCTGGAATGCGAATGAAACACATGAAATAGGGGACCAATGGGGGACTAGTTGCACGAAAAGATGCACTCTACTACAAGCATGCAATTTTCGTGATAAGGCTCAAAGGCCCTCAGCTGTCATTTGAGTAGTTGAGCCTGGGCTCCATAGACGGCGTACGTTGTCAGATGAATTACGTGCACAACTGACCTCACCAGACAACCATAAAGAGCAAGAATTCACCATACCTGCAAGCATGGCCTGTTGCCTGTCATTCATGTGGCAAATGCTGAGTTGACCTGTCAGTCTCTTGAGCAACGCTGGAAAAGGAGGTTGTTTCACTGTACTCTCCAGAGAAGATGGCGAATCCCACACAGCGGGCAGCTGTTCAACCATACTGACCAACATCGACACTCCAGCAAGTGGTAAAAGGGTGAGTCCCACACTGCGGGCAGCTGTTCAACACACTGCCTGTCGACCGATGGGTGAAAAGCTGAAAGAAAAGGCCGGCTGTTTCACTTTACTTAAACGAATTACCACTTAAATCACCACACTTCAGCTGTCGTGTCAAATTGTCTGGCAATGTACCTAGAAAGGTATTCCCCGAAGGGCTCATGCCACCGTGACGGAATCCGACATGAATAACACACTTGAACAGAAACGGCTTATCGAATTGGGTAGCTAGAATGCATCAGACGTGCAAAAACACTAACCATAAAGCTGACATGATGAATAAATAAATAAACAAATCATATTATATTTATATATATATATATATATTCAATCATAACCGACAGCGATAAAATATGTAGGTCCCCCCCAGCTGCGACTTAGATGCGCCCAGGGGCGGGACCGTATATATATATATATATATATATATGAGCAGGTACGTTTACACGGGACCCGGGGGGCGTCTTGGTTGGCCACTGACCCCCCGGGTCCCCAGTGGCCCCCTGCTGAATAAAGTGTAGAAGTTTTACATCTCTTCAGATGTTACACACACACACACATAATATCCATATTTACGTATTATATACATGGATCCACATCCCTCTCACAGATCAATCCCGGGCCCCCACACCCCTTGGTCCCAGGTTGTGAAGCGCAAGCTGTCACGCTCCAAACGCTCGGGTCGAGGATGGATACGAACCACAGCTGCCTGGGCTTTTTGGACAGTTTTCAATGCCGATTTACCAGCTGGTTATTGAACGAAAACCAAGCGGAAAATGGCCACATTCCATAGGTAAAATTGGCAAATCATCTGCAAATGGGTAATTCTCTGTGGCTATATGTTAAATTACCAAAGGATCGAGTTTTTAACTCTTTTTTTCAGCGTCTTCGGGATTGGTTGGGGTCCGTAACCGTAAATACGCCGATACGCCGATACACCGATCGCTGTGTTTACGCCGATACGCCAATACGCCGATCGCTGTGTTTACGCCGATACGCCGTTACGCCGATCGATACGCCATTACGTCGATCGCTGTGTTTACGGTGCCGTATAACCAACGCTAAATAAACCCTAAACCAACCCTAAAACAACCCTAAACAAACCCTAAACCAACCATAAACAAACCCTAAACAAACCCTAAACAAACCCTAAACAAACCCTAAGCAAACCCTAAACCAAGCCCAAACCCTAAATAAACGGCATGCGGTGTATCGGTGTATCGGTGTATCGGTGTATCGGTGTATCGGTGCGTGGACGGCAATCGGTGTATCGGTGTATCGGTGCGAAAAACGTTTAGCGGACCNATCGGTGTATCGGTGTATCGGTGTATCGGTGTATCGGTGCGTGGACGGCAATCGGTGTATCGGTGTATCGGTGCGAAAAACGTTTAGCGGACCCCAATCTCGAACGCTATGCTTTTTTTTGCAAAAACAAAAAACTTGATTTTTGCACTCCACGAGGAAGGTTGATTCGTAGATAGTTTTTCGCACTCAAAATGAGGAAATTAATCTACAAAGATAAGATAAAGAATCAGGAAGCCACATCTCGTCCGGATGGATGATTTTGATCAAACGATCGAAAACCATGGATACATTCGGAAATTCGCTGGGCGCATAGGCAACGTGCCACGCAAAAGAGGCAAAATGATGGAACAAAAATGTCACTTCAGGAAAGGCGCCCTGCTACTGGGGTGTTCCCTCAAGCAAGGATGAACTGTACTGGGAAGTGTTGAGTGAGAAAAATAAGGTGTGACCCGTTTAATTAGATCATGGCGACTATTGTGAATAGGTAGTTCCACACCCCAATCCCTAGTCATCAACGACCAAGAACTTGAAATGAGACATACCCTCTGGCAATTCAACAATTGCGAACTGGAAAATCACCATCAAAGTAATTGCCAAATCATCGAACTAAATGGACCATGGCTTCCGTGGCAAATTTGTATGGCAATCAATATGATGGGTCAAGTCATCGTTTCGAAACTCGAATGTTGCGGATACCTTGGTCTTAAATTGTGACTCAACAAAAGGGAACCAATGGACCCACAACTTTTTTTTGAGTGTTCAATCTTACACAACATTAAACCACATAAATCAAAAAGTTAGATTGAATCCACAATTTACCCTCTGTAAACTAACACAGCCATGGAATTGTAGATCATTTTCCTCAGGTTTTCCCATAGGTTTTCTACACCTATGTTGGTTTATCCCAGGGATATGTTCTTGTATTTTATTTAGTTATATTTATCCCATGCATTTTTTAGGGGCCAATCATCTGCTCCCATGGCGCCAAGTCGCAGTGATCACGCCTAAGCATCCTGCGCTCCCCAATAGGAGACCTGCACCAAATCGAAGGTCCATTGAGCTTCTTGACTAAGTGGGTTTAGTTCACCCACTGATAACTGGAATACCCCTAGGAAACAGGGACTTACTAACCAGGGCTATTAACTACTTACTAAGTGGGATGATCCTCCAAGTATTCCCAGGGGTAGCAGGTTGTTTCCTGGTTGCACATTCTCAGATCCTTCACAACAAAAAAACAACCCTCAGATGGATGCAGGAGTTTGGCGGCATCAAAATTCTGGGGTAGATATCATCTCGACATACATCCCGAAAAAAAAAAAAAAAAACTTGTATCTATTTGGGAGTTGCTCGCAGAATGGGTCCATTCCTACATCAACATGTGTGATGAACTCCCAATTTTCTTAATATATATATATATATATATATGTATAATTATATAAAGTGAATTATAATGATGTGTTCTTGTTTGCTAAAATATTCATTGACTTAAACCATTCAAATCCCCATTCTTGATGATCCATCCCCCCCATCCCCACCTGGCAGTTCAAGCCCATTGGACCGACGTCCCACCGAACCACACGACCTGGTCATGTTCTGCACTGACCATCTAATCCCGTTCCCCGTTCATATTCAAGACCCCGAAAAAAAACATGGCAAAAAGGAGGGGATAAAAGCACTTGGAACCATAGAAAGGGTGTGTTTACTTTTTTGCAAGACCCCAAAAGCTCGACCCATCCCCATACATGATAGCATGAAATCCCGACACTTTTCAGCGAGATGCACCCAGCAAGTGTAGCCCCTGCACAAAAATGCCAGGAATCCAGACAGCACCTCATATATACCCATTGTATCATGGTTTATCACCTTTTACATGGAAAAATAATGAAAAAGACGTGGTTTTTTGGTTGACCCTCCATCCCCAAAAGTTGGTAAAATTGGTAAAAGCACCCCATCCCCATCCAGTTCGGCGCGCCTGTCTTTCATCCCGTTCTGCCACACCAGTCCCGAAGATGTGGCCACCCGGACCTGACTTTCCAGGTCCAGGAGCAGCATGAAGACTGCACAAAATATCATGAAAGTAGAGAAAAAACTCACCCGTCAATTTGTGGTCAGCGCTTGGGAACGGATGTAGAAGGTTCAGAAGAGGCTTTCCTCCTTAAGTTCCACCTGGGTATTGAGCAATCAATTTGTGCTTCCCCAGGCCTTGAAACTTAAATCAGACCCCATTGTTATAGGTCATAGGTCATTGTTTGTCCAAAAAGCTTGTTCTTCCTAGATACATCCCAATTCTCGTTGCTTCAGAAACTATTTGTTGCTGGATAGATGCTGTGTTTGTTGCTTCAGACATTATTTTCCACTCCGTAAATCCCCGGTGCTTGCAGGTCAACCCCTGTTTTTTTGATGACTTCCAACCCCAGCTATTCACATCCACCTCAACCAGCATCTCCTCCAGTGCACCTTGGGCAAAGGCCAAGCATCATGCTTAAGACTGTTCAGAAGCAGTAAAGCGGATGGGTCATAAAAGGGGGCAACCCGAGAACAAGTTCCCAACCCAAAGCAACCCGACATTGTGGAAATCATGATGAACCATGAACCAAACACACCATGGAGCTTTGGGCAGCCAGGGCACCGTAGCGCGCCTGCTTTCCGTTGAGGCCTCTGGAGGCGATCCAACCGCCCAAGGTCGAGAAGTCCATGGACGCGCCGGAGTCCATGCCCAGGGTGTAGCCCTCTCCTTGGGGCGACCGGCAACGCCGTGGGTTGGAAGTTTGAACCAAAACCGCAATAGAAGGGGGAGCTGTACTGGAAAATAAATGGCACTCACCTCGAATCTTGGGAAAATGACGGATTTCAACTCTAAAATATGGGGCTTAATCGTTAAACCGCGCAAAGATTGGTTAACCGGCAAAGTCCTTGGAGGGAAGAGGTGGGTGTAGGTCAATACCCTGGTACTCTCTTGCCGCATGATCATCCCCGATGGAAAATCTAGATAATCTTGACCCATCCTGAGACATCACCAGTTTTGTTCATTAGATCTCCAACTTTGAGTGCTGAAAGGTTAGATCAAACTCGTTGTTGCTCAAAAAGGATGCTTAAAATATCTGAAATCCACATAAAACATCATACATCTACATATATTTCTTGGCCAAAATCCCACATCTTCTTTCCCCACAATCTCCATCAAGGTGCTGGCCAAGAGCGTCTCTAGGGAGCTTCCAGTGATCCCTGCTTCGACGCAGGCCAGGCGGTCTTCATGGCGAATCCACAGGACTTTCTCCATCCTTCCTGGCGCTGCAGGGATTCCAGCTAACCCGCCGGTGTCATCAAACATGGCAAGAACGGGGATTTTAAGCATAGAGAATCGTGGTTTCATGGGATATATATACTGGTATATTGTGGTATATGAACGGGAAATACAGTACCCTCTGGCAATCAAACATGGCTGGCTGGGAAATCAGAGATAGATGATAGAAGGTTTCAAGCTCAGAAAATTAAATATAAAAGGGAGACAAAGAAAAACAGCAAGCCATGTTTGCTTACCGGAGGGTACAAGGATGGGGAAACCAGCCGTCAACAATTGGAAGCGTCACGGGCAAAAACCTCAAACTCAGATTTTTGCGGGTGGGTCAAGCCCTTTGACACCCAAAAATTCACCAATTGACAAAATGGGTGCCTAATCCGATCTGATCCCATATTTTTATTGTGGGACTGAACTTTCCGCTGAAGCCGTCAATTTTGGAGAAGTTTGCAACATCCCAAGTAAGGTCAAGTAAGACCATAACAGAGTCTATGGCCACGAGCCACATGAAACTCCTGGTGAACTTCCCACAATGCTCGCGGCCCTACCCTTATTGGCATGATCCCTCCGGCTTGATCTATTGTCGGTGACTGGGTTCGAACCCTGTGCAATGTTGTGCACATACAATGTCCCAGTTGAAGACGGCTTGTAGGATTTTCAGAAATGCTTGCATGTTTCACTTTCTGGACGCCATGATCATCACTGTCCCCAGCCTTTTTTTGGGCCACAACAAAAGGGGGCCCTATGGACCGATCTCCCCATTGAGAGAAACCCAAGTATCACATTGTCGATTGTGCGTGTATGATTGTATGTGTATGTATATATATCATGAATTATCCCATGTTCTCATTTTTTACAGATGTATATAGAGAATCCCCATGGTTGGCTCTATATCCGATTGCTCAACCCCCATTCTATCCTTCACAGTGGCTGAATTCCAAGGTTCGCATATCCAAGGCCACAATAGGCCTTGGATCATCTTCGCTCATCTCGGGGCAGCCAGCTGAAACGCCTGCGTTTCAAAAACGCGCTCACGGGAGATAGAGATCCTCAATGAAATTGGGATATCATGGGACATTTTATGGGAAAAAATCAGTAGTGAATCAACCAAACTCGGGATTTAAGCAACCAAAAAAAAGAGGATTTCAATAAGAAATCATTTGATTGAGATGGACTGATATAATCAAAAAGCAGGGGTAGATGAGCATGTAGTCAAACATGTTGGAGCCACTACCCAATATACATTCAACCGCAACCCCTTTGTCAAACTCAAATGTTGTACTGCAGTCCGAAGCGGACTGTCACCTTCCACCCACTGGGCTCTACCACGGGCAGCAAGGGAATCCTGAGAAGTCGCACAAGGGTAATATACAAGTTACCCTCTGGTAATTTAACATGGCTATTGAAAATGGCCCATTTATAGTGGATTTTCCCATTAGAAATTGTGATTTTCCATAGCTATGTTAGTTTACCAGAGGGTACAGTATAGTACTTGACCAGACTGTCCAACCATTGATAGTGAGCCGATCGTCGAGGTGTCTTTCCAAAGCAGCCATTTTCCACCATATGTGTATACGTGTATGTAAGACATGTGTATATACATATATATATATATAAAGATGTACATATATGTATATCATATATGGGCATTCATCAAGAATTGAATGTCTCAAAAATGTGTGCTCTTTAATTATGTGTGTATGTGTATATATATATATATATTAAACTGTCAATCCATCTGTTGAATTTTCGCAACCCTTGACTGCACACGATCATAGGCTGCCTTGCAATATTTCACAAACCTGAAACAAGGACAAGGATAAACAAGGCAATTTTGGGATACTTTACATCGTGACATCGTGGTGACGTCGTTATAATTCACCCAGGTCTATTGGTTCTCCCAATTTTCATCACCCTGAATATCTCGATTTAAGTGGCAACAATAGAAATTCCAACCACCATTTTCACCCATCCCCCATCTCTAATTTGCGTGGCCCATTTTCCCCAGACCTGTCCGACCGCCCACAGGAATGACCATGAAGGCGGCGTTGTTTGCGCCGTCACCTGTGGCCTTCTGCAAGATTGAGATCACCTGGCAAAGCGATGCTTTGAGTCCCTTGTGGGAGGTGTCCCGTAAATGCCTATGGCTATGACCCGGTGATTAGGGGATCCAAGTAGGGAGCCATCTTGGGAAATATATTCACAGCCAGATGATTGTTTTGGGATATCTTCGCGGCACCATTTATAATTGTGATTGAAATCATATGCCATTTTTGGGGGCCCTCCCTATGAATAACTGGAGCTTTTCGAATCCTAGGCTGGCACTAAGACAAAAGAAACAATACATAACAATACCCATGACCAATCTTGAATACCCAGCCAAAACGGAATTCTCATGAATTGTGGGTAGCTACTATGTTCCCCCATCTGTAGCAATCAAAAAACATCAGATAATCCCCGCGATGACCCAGAAAAACACATCAGGCGCTCAACCTCCAAACCCCAATAAGAATCGAAGAGGTCAAAATCACCTCAAAATAGCAGGGTTTGAAAATGGGGGCTACCCCATTTTGGGCAATCTTTGATAATGTGAAAATGGGGAAACTGTGTGTTTAAAAAACCATGGGGTCTCCGGGTGCACTATTCTCAGACACACGTTCCAAATCCACAGCCAAAAAAAGTAAAATCCATCAGAAGCGCGACTATGAAAACCCAAAGAAAAACTAAGACATCTAGACTCCATCCTCGAAAAGTCCCCATCAAAAACCATTCAAAAAAGCTCTCCAAAATCCATTGGCATCCAGCCAAAGTCAGGATTTTCATGGATTTTCCATTATGCATCCAGCTATGGGTATCCCCATTACCCTCTGGTAAACAAACATAGCTATTGAAAATGGCCATGTATAGCTGATTTTTCCATTAAAAATTGTGATTTTCCATAGTTATGTTAGGTTACCAGAGGGTATGGCAACCCCATCCCCACCTCCTCTTCACTTCTGGGCTGCATCACCAGCTCCGGCATCCGCCGGCGACACCCGCCACATCGCAGCTGCCAGGGGTCGCGGAGGCCGCCGAGCGACGTCCCTGCGCGGCAGCGGAAGACCGCAGCGGCCACGGCAGAAGGCAGCGAGGCCAACAACTCCTGGGCCGGGGGAAGGGGTCGCAAGGGGGTCCCCGGCTGGGAAATCTACAAATTGATCATGTCGATTTTGTATGGCTAGATATATATGTGTATATATATATATATATATATGTGTGTGTGTATATATATATATATATATTATAGACTATATAGAGACAGAGACACAGAGAGAGAGAGAGAGAGAAAACAAGATAGGTAGATTGGTATAGATATATGAGAGAAAGAGAGAGAGAGAGAAGGAATTAGATACAATAGATTCGTCTATAGATTTAAAAAATGATAAAGACATATACAACCCTCACTTTGTTCAGCGTTGAGTCCCTAAAATATTGGCCCAAGGAGGGCGAAGAGTACTCCAAGGTTCCCGAGTTTTGGTTCCTCCGGAAACACGACCTGGAATGGGGGGACCCAAAATGGCCTCAACCACTATCCAACCGCCATTTCAAGCGATGTCTATGTTTGGCTTTCATTGAACGACACGCTGAAATGATTACCTTGCCTATCCACCCAATACCTGTTAAGTGAAGCTCAGCAAAGGACTCCAAGGTTGGCATTACGATTTATAGATTTATGATTATGGACTCCTACTCCTACTGGGAAAAAAACATGATATCGTATTATGACATACTTCTGAATATATCACAAGACTTATGATATATTCAGAAGTATGTCGTAGTCATGTACACCGCATCCCCAAAATGTTGAAAGCATCCAATCCTCGAAACAAGACAACTCCTTTGCCCTTGCCAAGCATCTGCACTGGGCTCTGGCAACTCAGGGAGACAGGTGTCCTGGCCCCTTGGGCCTTGGACTCGTGGCTTTTTCTGGAAGAAGTCCCACAGGCCCTTGATCCTTCGACTGATGGCTGGATAGCGATCAGAGCTGATCCGGACGTGACTTGAAACTCCAGCTGAAGTGGCAACCACTTCAAAGCGAGTGTCTGCGAAGCCCCAGCGATGCAACGAAGTCTCTGTGGGGGCTTGGCACGAAGGCTCCGAATAGTCCTCCCCTCGCTGAACATTCTCGCGCCAACCAGGAACGAACTCATCTACCAACCTGCAATAGCCAAGCATCGCATCCGTGCTGCTCATGCTTTGCAACTCTGCAACTCTGACCATGCATCCCACTTTGCCCTTGCAACCTGCTGGAAAACACTCGGTCTTGAGCCCTGTGCAGGACCTACAGTCGCTTGCTTGTAGTGAGCATACAGTCGTAGCTTGTTTCTGTCGTCCAACTGCTGAAGTGTCTTCACAGCATCTTGGGCAGCCTTGAACAGAATGTCATCACTCGGAGAGGCCGACAGCGCGGCAACCATTCTAGCTTCATGTCATTGATCCCTACAAAGTGGTTCAAGAGTGTATGTTGTGTTGTAGTATGTTGGGCCGTTTCTGCTGGACGCTGGAAGATTCCTTTTCACACCTCAAAATGGCATAGTGAGAAGCTCAAAGTGTCCATGTCAGGAAATCTCAGCTTTGAAATGTGGATGTTATGGTTATTAACCACTGAGGTTTCAGCTCACCCTCAACTAGCAGGGCTGGGGAATGCGAAAACGTGGGCTTCACCATTTTTAAAACTTGTGCTTCCCCAAGAAGAACCCAGTGGGTCTCACTATTGTCTCACTCATCTGCCGAACTTCCTGACTTTATCATACTTCATCCAGGATCCTTTACCTTGCAAAAAGGATTGCGAGTTTCGCAAAAGCTGAAGCCAAACAGCGGAGCCAAGACAACCCGAGCATTGGTTGATCAAAGGGGTTGGCAGATCTGGGTTGAAGATGTTGGGACAATCCCTAGCTCTGCCTGGGGCTTCCCCAAATTGGATCATTTCCACAAGATAGATTTTGAGAGGCCCAAGATGGGTGTGGCTAAGATTGGGGTACCAATGGTCATTGTTTATACTCAACCATTGAAGTTTGGGTTTAAATCGTTATATCATCTTAAGCCACAGCCACAGAGCCGTAATTTTGCCTTCCAGCAACAAAAACCACAAGTTGATGGCCTCAGAACTGCACAAGGATTGCGAATGATCCTCGCTATCGATTCGAAACTGATTGACCACCAATCAAACAACTTGTCATCTTCAAGTTTCCAGCCATCAAAACTCTGCGGCTATAAAAGTACACACACTTGAACCCACTCTTGTTCAGAATATCCTCTCTGATTTGAGATCAAATCCCTTCCTTGCAGGTTCTGAATGCCAGCTTTTGCTCGCTGCCACCACAAGGGTCCCATCTTCAACTGCTCAAACAAAAATGAAAATTCACACATTCTCACTGGGCTGAATGGAAATTGATGACCCCTGGGTTCTTTACCCTTCAAGTCCTGGACGGACTTTTATGGCTCAGTATGGGGAAATGTTCCAAACTTTGGCTGAATGATAGGCTATACACTCTGGTAATTTGACATAGCCGTGGCTTCCATAGCTACCTTAAACTACCCTCTAGGCTACATCCACAGGACTGCACTTTGGCTCAATCCCCGGGTGGAACACAGCTGATTGGTGGTGAAAGAGGGACCTAAAAAGTGATTGGCCATTGGCAATCATCTTCCCAGCTAAGGATGCACATTTCAACAAACTCAAACCACAAGCCAGGTTGGGTGTATCCCAATCATGCCAGGAACCAGGCGACACCCAACCCCCATTTTCACTTGGGCAGCATCGACTGTCAGGCGCGCTGGAGTCATTGCTTGAAGATGTGACTTGCATCCTGAAAAGACAATATCATGTACACACACCTTAGATGTCCCAGACCATCTGCATTTCTATGCATTTGTTCTTTCTACCATTTCGGAACAGGAATCAACAATATTGAGCCAAGCCCTGGTCTAGAGCCCTTTAATCTTCGGGAAGTGGGTGTATATGAACTTGGGAAGCCCCAACTTCACCAATGTTTCTCTTCCCTGATAAGAAACGCCAAGTGTTCCCTATATCAACTTGACATTTGCTTCAGACTTGGCGCGCCCTGGAATACTGTAACATCTATAGCTTCATCCATCCTTGGTGTTGAATGCTCTACCTCACCACGGCTTTACCCACCGAATTTGTCATGGATAAAGTGGCAAACATCGGCAAACCATCCTTTTCTTCGTCAAATATCGAAAAAATATGGAGGTTTCCTAACATGGGGGTACCCAAAATCATCCAAGTCATGGATGACCAATTTTTGTATTGAAAGCTATGGTGACTTGGGGATCCCCCATTTTAATTAAACCCCCATCTAGAAATATCATGAAACACCAGATCTTCCCATCTCGCAAGTCACATCTCGCCCGACATGTTGGTCCCCGCAAAAGGTGAAACCCGGCCCGGCCAACGTCCAGGCAAAAACTCTCACTCGGAGTTCAACTGGGCGATTTTTTTTTCGGGTGATCCCTTCCCATGGCCAGGGGGGATAGCGGTGTGTCTGAACTTTTTAGGGGAAAGCAGGTGGAAAAGAGAGAAAAATGATGGTTTTGAAAATCATGTTCCCATGAATCTTTTTGTTTTATGGGTATGTGTACACCATTTTTTAGACTGACGCATGTGTTTCTTCCCAGGCTGGTAAGCGGGCTTCGTTTTCAAGGATTTGTTCAGGGGTCCGTCTTTGTCATCATTTCCAAGACAAAATGAGTTATACCCTGGACAACAACTACAAAAACTGGAAAAATCACATGACTACCTCTCTCAATATCACACGGTCCATGCCCGAAATCATGTCAATTCTGCAGTCCATGAGTTTAGACCTGCACGAAATGTGACTGGAATCATCAACCCCATCTCTGGTGCCAAGGGCTTAGAAGCAGGGAGCTCCAGCGTGAAATATGTGAACATCTTCATCCAGTGCTCAGGACAGCTTTCAGTGTCCCTCAAAACCCTTCCATCTTCTGCACCTAAAAAGTCCTAAAAACAATCCTTGGACATCCGTGAAATCTTCTCCATCTTCAGAAATCCCAACAGAAATCCATGTTCTTCAACAATCTAGACATATATCGACAATTTAGCCACCACAGCCTGTTGAAACTCCCTATTTTAGCTCAGTTATATGAGGTTGGATCATGTTGGTTCCCTATCTTCCTGCTGGCTCTCCAGGCTTCCCCAACGATAGGCGCCGGAGGCACGATGTACTCGCAGGCCGATTTGGGGATCCGCCTGGTCGCCGAGGGAGCTGCGACTCTCTTGGATGGGAACGGTGGGGAGAAATGGCAACGACATGTTCCTGGGAATCTTATCAATGGGGGTACCCCCAAATCCTCCACTGCAATAGGATTTTCCATGATTAACCATCCATTTAGGAGATCTCCCATTTATGAAAATCATTTTTTCCAAGAAAGTTGTCTTTTCAAAAACAGAGTTGGCATGAATTGGCAATGGTAACCATATATCTAGAATCCAGTATCTACTGGAAATGGTGACCACGTGTCTTTTCAAAAAAGGACCGTGCGACCATTTTTGTGCCCTCAAACGTCCTCTCGCAGTCCGCAGTTCCCGCGTTGTAGCTGAACCAAGGTTGTTGCTTGAATCACCAGTTTGGGCATGTTTTATGTTTGGCAAAAAGCTCCAGAATAAATACTTTGATGATTTACCCTGCCGAAGTTAGTTTGAGATGTTCTGCATAAAAAAGGATTTCCCCTCGGATTTAATCTGATGATTGCAGGTTAAAAATTGGGGTTATCCACAGTCTAGTGGTCACTACTATATATTGTGGCTCATGGTGGGGGAATATCCAAAGCTATACACAGCGTTTCTGATTATACTCCCCCGTTTTTTGCTGATCATATCCCCAGTTTTGATGGTTCTTCCTGTTTTTTTGAATCTACATCATTATATACCATCTTTTCCCGTTTACATCCTTAGTATTTGTTCGTAAATGTGCTAAACCCAATAATAAACCATCCCATTTACCAACCATGGCTGGGGGTCATTTTGCATCATCCCATTTCTACGGGGTTTCTTCCCAACGTCAAGAACCTCGAACTTGGGAATTGTCTTATGGCAGTGGGTTTACCACATGTTTTGTTCGTTAAACCACATTACTATTATTAGTATTAATAATATTTAATAATCATTATTGCTATATATTGCTCTCATTATTACTACCTACGTTATTGTTGGGTTTACCACGTTTACCGCAGTATTATGATTGGGTTTACCTAATGGTCATACCCATTTTCCTCCCAAAATAAACCCAGTGAAGCGTCTCATACCTACCTCAATCGGTCCAACCAGCGTCGCCAGAAGGGGCGGGCAGCCGCACTGTCCACCTCAAGCATGGGGAGTTCCGAGCGAAGATGGAAAGAGAAGGAGGAAAAAAACGGATGTAACCAACCAGAAAAACAACTCAATATACCCTCTGGTAAACTAACATAACTATGGAAAATCACCATTTCGATAGGGAAATGAACTATAAATAGGCCATTTTAGCTATGTTTCAAATAATCAGAGGGTAACTAGACTAGGATTCACCCAACTAAAATGAGGATTGAACCAACAGAAGTTCGCGGCAGCCATCAAAAAGAGGGCTCTTCAACCAACCAAATATGATGGTTCAACCAGCAAGAATGGGACCGAATGTGATTCAGGAGGAAACGAGTATAGCCCGAAAGACGATGGGTTTGAACCAGTAAAACGAAAACAAAAACATTCACCACCATTCACCACCATTCACCACCAGTCATGACTTACAATGGGGTAGTCGAGATGTATATAACCAACGTCTCAATGGAAGTTAAAACTCGAAACCAGGTCATATTGGCATGCTGAATAGCGCCCATCCCAGATATCTTCCCCCTTGACTCGGATTTGCAGATCTCTATCCCCAACAAATATCACCATACTCTGCTCAAGTAGTGTCTCTCATGTATCTCAATAGTTTCCCCCAATGGTGGATTTCCGAATGGGAAAACAAACAATCTCAAGAATCACCTGCAACAAACCCAAGGCTAAGGCGCTGACTGACATGAAACTTCCGGAGGGCAAGGAGTGGAAACTGTTGTTGCTGAACTGCCTGGACAGTTCAGAAAACGGCAATGGTTTCATGGCTACAAATCATCCAATGGGGGGATGTGTTTTTTTCAGCAAAATGCTTTATTTCTCTTTTATCTCAATTACATCCTTTCATTTCGCTTTATTTCGCTTTCCATCTACAAATAGTTGGCGTCGTTTTTCCATTCAACCATGATCATCTTTGAATACCGAGTAGAAATATGTGCAACTCTTGGATTTCACTGCTTTACAAGCGTGATGGATTCGTGATGGTCATTCCCTCAGTTCCTATCGGAAACACCTCGCGCATCTACCATCCCAATTAAGACCTGGGGACAGGTCTAACCTCCTCACCACACCCTGGTGCCTCCCAAGCTGCATCACAAACCTCGTGGCTTAAAGTGATGTCGAGATGCTTCTGCTTTTTAATATTTTTTAATGGTCCACCGAAGCGAATGAGATCACACGATTTCTTGGGGTATCCCCCTGCCACATGAGTTGTTCATAGCTATTCTATCAAAGTAAAGAAGTGACTTTTACACCATGCGAGGTTTCAAAGGTCACCAAAAAATAGAAGTTGACCCTTGACCCAAGGATTTTGCCCAGTGTTTTCCCTCAATTGTAGGACGTTTCTTAAAGGAGTTCCCATGGCTGAGACCTGGACCCATCTGGCGCACTATGAAAGACCTGGCGGCGCTCTTTGAAAACCAAATGGGCATCTTTGAAGGATCACAGCCCATTGAAATATACACCTGGCTGATCAAATCTGAATGTCATATGTATATTATATCACATAGGCATGTATGTATATACATGTATGTATACAAATACAATGATATAGTTATGACAAAAATGAATTTATGTTTGTTTAACCGCATATTTACTGAAGTTGGATGGTATATGCATCAAAATTGTGGCAACGTATGAACCCCTCTCCACCTATGAAAAAGTTTCTTTGTGTAAAGGCCTTCGCCTGTGTGTCAAAGCTTCTGTGCGTAAAAGAAGGGCAAGGAAGACGCCCACCCCCTTCAACAAACGTCTTTCGTGAATCCTTTTTTTAACTGGCGATCTCGCCCATAGTGCCATTGCGAAAAAGAATTGCAGCCTTTCTGCTCAAGCTGAAAACTCAAAGAAACTCTCAAATTTTGGAGAAAAATGCAAAACTTCTCTAAACTCTGACCAATGAAATCATTGAACCAACTGTGATTAACAGACTTGCACCCACCACTGCGAACCCCCCAAACGTCAACCAATCAGCGCCAGCCCCACATACCGATCAAAGATCGCAGGAGAAATGGTGACCTTACCCAGGCGGCTTTTCATTTTATGGCCATGCCATGAGTAGAAGTACGCACTACAAACAACAATTGATTGGATTTTAATCAGAAATCAATATAATTGGTTATGACCATGGTGTCTAATTTGGGATACTTTGGGTTTGTCTGAAAACAGTGTGCCCCCAAAATCCGTTGGCTGAGACTCATTTTCACTATAAAACTGTTTGCAGACGCGCACATTTGGTTGATCATTGTCATTTGAAAGATTGTATGCCTCAATTTAAACAATCTCTTTAATCTGTGAATATGATTGAAATATCCCTAGGCTGGCACAAAACAACATTTTAAAAAAATGATCTTTACTATAGTCCTTACTATTTGATGATGCTTACTGATGTAGCTTTCTACCTCTTGGGCGTTTTGGGGGCCACTACTTCATCTGGGCTGCAACAACCCTTCGATTCGCATTGGACAAACCCATGGGGAAAATTAAGAAATCATCGACTGAACCAACTCAGGCCTAACCCGGCGTTGTTTTTGTCTACGGGATATAACTGAAACGTACTATAACCCCATTGGCTAATCACCAACTTTCCTGATGTTCCTATTGCACAGGGGTTGGTCATTGTCCTAATTTTTTACACCACCAAAGGGGGGATACTGTGGTAAACCCAATAATGAACCATCCCCAAAATCGCCAAAATTAGATGGCTGGTATAGAGCATCCCCAAATGGTAGGTTTACTATTGGGTTTCCCACATGGCCGTATTATCTCCGACAGATACACATCTTCACGTGATCTTCAAAACCCCCGTTCAACGGGACATGTACAATCGCTGAGAACGCCACCACATTGCTCCAGCCCATGAAGTCGAAGTAGTAACGCTTCTTGGACTCCAAGTGTCGCCTCATCAAAAAACGTCTGGCGCTGTAATCCAAATGGATTGATTCAAGGGTAATGTATATGTGGTTTGTTGTTTTTTGTCGCGCTTTTTACGTGGTTTTCACATGATTTTTACATGTTGTTCTGACATCAAATATGGTGGGATGCCTGTAAATGTGTGCCCTGCTAACCATGGTGGGGATCATGTCAATCATCCAATTCACCCACGATGTTGATGTTCTAATCCCAGCAAAATAAGTATGGACTTTCTCCAGAAGAGCTTCAAGCTGCGTTCCAAATCCCCACAAACTGGGCTCAAAATGATCAAAAATCCTGAAAGTTTACCAGCCCCGATGCATTCAGCGGGCCGCCCTCAGCCCGCTGTTCCCGCGTGCGACAGAGGCACGGATCACTGTTCCCGTTCTCATGACCAGCTGGCAAGTCATACATGCACACGTGGATCGGAAAATCCTGCAGTGTCCACCATCGCAGGTCAGGAGGATGAGAATTTTTTCTGACTCATTACTCAGATTTGAATAAGTCGTCAGAAACTGTTGGATCCATGCGATTGATTTATCACGGACCTTACAAACTGATGGTGTTTTTTCGGACATGACCTTCATGGTCGTCAGAAATTTAAGGCCGCGATGAATTGATGGCCTGATGGTTTCCCCAAGATAAACCAGGGGGCATGGGATCAGTTGAGGCGACTTGGCCTTCATGAAGTGATCCAAACTCACTCGCGCGCCCATCTTCAGCTGCCAATTCAACCTGAGACGCAGCAGGAGTGGAAGAGGACTTTTTTGAACGGGACGAAAAAAGCATTTCACCCGCAAACATAATCATAATGCAAATGAAGAATGGAAAATCACGCGGGAAAGTCGGGATTGAAGCAGGAAAAACTAGGATTTCACCAGAGAACATGGGGATAAGAGCAGAACATTTGCAAAGGTACCACGTTGGGAGACCACAAACGGCTCATTGTGTTTCCTGCTTAGCAATCTCCGGGGGTCAACCATGCTGGAGGTCGCATCTGTCTTCTCGTACGGTATGGGATAGATGCACACCCATCAACAGTGAGAACAATATTACTGTCGTCAATCATCATCATCATCATCATCATCATCATCATCATCATCATCAATAATATCTCAAATCGATCGACAAATAAAAAGAATTACAAGCACCCATCAGGCTGGTTTTCAAATGCTCATGATTTTCCATTCTCGATTGGTTCCATCCTCCGTCTCTATAAGCTAATTGCGTTACTTGATGCTTCGGGCATGACTATCATGAGCATTAGGACGCTTTGTCTTCATAGTTATTTTACTATCCTCAGTGCTGCAATCCCTTCTGAGAAGGTGTTGACCCAAAAAGAACTCACCCAGTGATTGGCGCTCAGGCGGGGACACATCCAGGAAAGGAGCAGGACCCCAGAGCCGGAAGGTGTAGGTGTCCTGGCTCGTTGGGTTGGAAAATGTTGCAGGAAACCATGCACCTAAACCATGGATTAGCTAAATAGATCTAAATAGTATAAGGGTTCCCTGGGGAAAACCTGCAGTTTTTTCCCTCAAACTATGTCTGATTGTGCAGGATTCGAGCACCCAACACGGGTGTCGGTCCTCCGTATTCAGCGTCCCCTCGATCTCTTGGATCATCTTGCTGTACTCTGCAAGACCTGGAATGGCTTCATTTTTTTTGATTTTGTTGGAGGAAAATGGAGAGGTGAAATCTGTCATTTCACATCATGTTTCTTGCTATTGCTATGACTATCATTATTATTAGTATATATTAATATCATCATCATTGTCATCATTGCTATTATCATTATTTCTCCTTATTTCTTGCTGATTCTTACTGCTATCATGTATCTTTCAAGTTTAGAGCAACCTTGATTCTCGACCTCCAATGGATGGATGAAATGCTTCAAACAATTGCCGGCATTGGTGAAATGGGGCTGTTTTTGGGTCGTCATTTCTGGTAATCCACCATCTGATTGACATGTGGAATTACTCTGATCAGAGACACCTAATGATCTGCGATTCCACCGCCAGTATGGAGTATCAATTCGCAAATTGATTTTACTGTGATCAGTAGGTTTGCGAGCCCTATCTGGAAGGTTCTGGGGGGAAACCAGACTTTGCTGGTTGATCCTGATAATCCCTAATAAAATGACTACAAATTGGAGGTGCATCCCTCATTTTCAGACACACCCAAATACCATCTGAAATTGGTTATATCATATGTTATATTAGATAGATATGTATATATATATATATACATATATATACATATATATATATATACATATATATATATATATACATATATATATACATATATATATATATATAT
>BGPT01000205.1:166641-183998 GCA_003297045.1 Symbiodinium sp. clade C Y103
AAGCCCCACTTCTCACAGGCTTTGTTGCCAAAATGACAATTCACAGGAGTTGGGGTCTGAAAACGTGGCAAAAACCCTCGAAAATGGAGGAGGAATTGTATTGATAATAATAAAGCATCCGTTGGATGAGGCTAACAATAATAATGATAATAATGTGGATCAAATCCTGAATTGCGGGGCCGAATTTCACACCCAGGGTTCCTCAACATGACCAATCTTGGGTACCCTTCCAACAACTTCAGTTCTAGGTGGTTATAAGATGTCTCCATTGATTGATAAGAAAGAAAAATCACCCACTAACCAGCTCAACCAGGGTTTACCCAGATGTTCACAGCGAAAATCATGATGTTTACTGCAGATTGCGTGTCATTTTTCTGTGGTTAACCCAACCTACTCAACTACAAGTGTCCTACAACTATTCCATAACTCTCCCACAATGATTCCAGTCGGTATAAACACGGCCCAAAATTCTGGGATACCTACCACATTGAAAAAAAGAAAGCTAGGAAAGTCTCATTTGTCAGCGAGTGTTGAAAAACGAGTTGAGATCAAACAACAACTAATCATTGATCATCCATGAGGTAGATATCTCATAATCTCATATCAAACATGGTGCGCTAGAAAATCCCCCAGCTATAGGTCGATGATTCTCCCATTCAAACCTCCACTTCGTTCGGGTATTTCCCAGCTAGCCATGTTTGAGTACCCGATGGGTATCTTCTTGTTTCATCATTTCTCTCAACTAGAAAACATTAGAAAACTAGCAAACTCATGGAATTTCCAACCAGTTTATAGCAACCCCTAAAAGGATCGAAAAGTATTCGACCCTGGAAATCTGAATCAAATATCATCGAACAACATCCTGGAAGCACTTTTCGGAATCTTCTTCTGGGTTGCTAGAATCTGGGCAAATTACAAGAATTCACAAACCTGAAATACGGCTACATTGGGAAAATTCCCCTTACTAACCAACATTCCAGTGATAAAATCCATGATTTCTCCCAGTTTTTCACCTCCACCGTGGGATTTTGCTTTTCTCCACCCAGGAGCGTAGTTGAAATCACGTAGCACGGCGCCCACAAAGAGACGACCCCGAGGTGCCTGGAAAGATGCAGGAATGTTCACCATGTCTCAGATGGGGAGATCATGAGTATATACAACACAAATTTGGATAAAATTTGTTTATATAACGGGGCATACATATATATATATATATACATATACATATCCATTTGTATTATATATAATATATGTGTATGATATGTATATATGTATATATATATATAATATATGTGTATGATATGTATATATGTATATATAATATATCTGTATGATATGTATATATGTATATATAATACCTGTGTATGAATATATTATAATATACATGTATGTATGATATTCCTGTAGTAGATAGAGTATGGGATTTCCAAAGATATTCGCATTTTAGTGAGGTTTATTTAAAGTTTCCATATTCTATCTACTCCAGGATGAGTATATATATATATATATGTGATCTATAATAAATTAATGATATATAGATTGACGGGAACTATAAATATGGATAATTTGATAATTTGCAGGATATATTGAAAAATTGGATATACCAGTAATCAGTTCATCATGGGTATAGTATATACTATACGGGTCTATGATCAATAATACAACTCGTTTAGTGGATTTCTTTGTGTCTGACAACGATGGGAAAACCACAACACCCAGTGGTTTAGAAAATCATGTTCACCAAAGTTTGATGGCCATGCCTTGGAATACATATCGAACAAACCGATATGTGCGAGTGGAAAATCACCAAGCATCATTGACTCATCTGCAGATTGGTAGGGGATCAAAGTGATAAATAGCTGCTTCGGCACTTTCAAGCCATCTCAAAAATATGAAAGTCAATTGGGGATCATCATCCCATTTCCAGTGGCAAAAAAATGCTTGTATATAATCAGAACCAATCTGAAAATCATCTGATGTTCTGGGAGATCGAAGTTACTACAAATCAAAACACGTCAACATACACGGGTGTTTCCGAAAATCATGGTACTCCTTTTCACCATTCGTTTCATCACAAACCGACCAGTTTCACTTGCTTCATAAACTGGGGCCCCCCATAGACAAAACCGTCATCTTTGTTGGCGGAATCCCCTGGATCATCATAAACAACTACCATTTGGGGATGATTTTAGTTCCACCAATTTACGGCAAGTCATTTGGGGATGGTTAATGGCGGTGTGTTAGTATGATTGTTCTTGTTCTTCGTATTGTCAGTGTTCCTATTTCTCCTACTACTGCTACCGTCATTATGACATGGTACATGATTACTAATACGATGTGATTGGATCCAATAAACTATCCAACATCATTTGGAGGTTTCTTAAGTCATGGGTGATCCCCAGGTCAACATGCGTTAACCTATACTAAGTCATGGTCATCCATGATGACTGGATGACAATTGGGGTACCCCAAACTCAGCTCCAGCATGGCCTTTTTGAACTTTCCCTGCAGCCGCAGCTCCCAGTTGCGCTTCCGGTGCCGGAAGTGGCGGTAGTAGGGATGCGTTCCTCAGTCGTTGGAAAATTCGGGACCAAGGTACTCAACCTGTGGCATTCATTGGCAGTATAGGTATGGATCAAAAATTGGGCACCAATTGGATCATATTGGATATACTAAATTGGTTCATATTAACATCTGTGGTCTCCTGGTTTTGCATTCATTACCCATACCTGTGACAGGTACGGCTCCACGACTGAGGTACCAATGGGCCAGCAAAAGGTTTGTCGGTTTCTGATATCAAACAATCCACTTGGGTAATAATAACTTGGCCCAGACCCATGTGAAAATCTTGTGTTGACTCGCAAAATGTGATAGTTGTTGGTAAACTTGGGATTTCAATGGGATGAATTCTCAGCAGCAGGGTACCTGAAAATTTTCGATGGCTGGAATACAGAATCCATGACTACTGGCGCAAAGTGGCAGCCTTCATGAAAGCATCATATCAGCCTGTCAACCCATTCCGCTTCAGCAAGAGACATGGAAATCCTATGTAGAAGTCACCAAAAATATTCCAAAATATTTCTTGGCATTCTTGACCTCAAAAAAAAGAACCTTACCCTATCAAAAAAGTGTGTTAACAATCTACAACAAATTCTAAATCCCGTGTGTTGGGCCATGAAATTGTTGATCTCCCCTGTATTTCTCCATCTGTGGCTTGGTCTGAAAATTGGGTATCCCAGATCCTTTGGTCAATCATCACGATCCTGGAAGTAAATCTCTTATTTTCAGCACCCAATCATGTATGTTGGTCATATATTCCGTGAATTTCCATGATATCACCAATACGAATGAGATTCCCATAACCCACATCAATCCCCGATCTCCCCATATCATTGGTGCCATCACGTCCAAGCGGCCGTCCAGCCCTTCAGTCGGTCGGTAGAGAAGTAAGACCTCCAATTCGCAGGTGTTTTTTGGACCCCAAACGGGGCGATTTCACCTTGCGAAAAACCCTGGTAAAGTCGCAGTTCTTCCCCCACATTGGGATATGAATGGATCCGAAGTATATGGTTTCACTGACCTGAAAGGTTCGGCCGGCACAGGACTGCTGGCAGCTTCGGTGTTGCAAGGTGGGCTCCTGTGCTTCTTCGCTGGCAAAGAAACACCGCAATTTGACTCAACCTTCAAGAACCCAAGGTCCAGAATTGGACCACAAGCATAACCCATTGAATATCCTTTCTCGAAAGCTCGACATTTCCGGACTCGGAAGCTTGCACTCAGGTCCCTGGGATCTTCATGCTTTCGGTCTAAGGCCAAAACTATTGAAATTGACGACTTAATGAGGCAGTCGGAGTTTGAGCCATAGGCGGGGTCTATGAATAATGATTTGCCTTTATATAAACTAAAAAAACAAGGGTAAAACCAGGCCGCACGGGGCTTAAGGGAGTCCACAAGGAGTTTTGAAAGGCGGAAAAAAACTTCCAGAAAATATGTTTGAAAGGCAAGGAGTTTCTACGTCATGTCCAAGAAAAAACAACGGCTTCTGGTGGGTTGAGGGTCCAAAAGCCCTCATTTAAGTAAGGAAATCAGCGCTTTTTGGGAGGGTCCCGAAAATCTGCAAATTTGAAGTTTCCTGGGTTTAGACTCTCTCCAGCACGTTTGAGTTTAGGGTTAGCAGGGTTTGAAGTCCCAGCAGTGGTCAGGAGTTGAGGTTTTGATTCAGGGTGCTGCAACCTTCCGGTAAAACCATACTATGTAGGGTCGTAATGTAATTTTAAAGAACCCCCCAGAAACCGTGATTTAGTAGGGGATTGGGTATTTCATATTCGGGGGATGGAATTATTTAGGATGCACCGCACCCCATCCACGAAACTGATGAATCTGACCGTATATATCCATCAACCTGATAATTTACCAACCTGAAAAATTTGACCATTTGAAGATATCTACCCCGATCTATAAACCCTCAGTACTATATAGTGATATCAGCCAGTGACGTCATTTACCCAGAGGATGCTGTATCAATTGAAAATACATATGTAATCGATGTTTTTTTGCTAAGAAGAAAAAAAAACTTTCTTTGAGTGATCCCCACCCTGACACACTATTCTGCCCTAGTTTCTGACATACCATCTGGGAGTATCTATGACATATAAATTCTGACATTCTTTCTGGCATTCTCCGTGGCATGAGTTCGGAGCTGAGGAGACACGAGGAGGAGGGGCACCTTGGTTAAAATCTAGAGACCCTCACCTGGCAGGTGGGGAATAACAGATTCTTAGTTTTAAACCCCCATTCTTGATGTCTGAAGACCTCCTCTTTCCCTGGGCATTGCTCAAGTACCCCAAATGCTTCAAACCAACCTCCCCCTTGAAGTTCTCATTCTCAATCGGTACCGCGGCCGTCCTTGGCGATCAGAGATGGAAGGACGGATGGGGAGATCACTTCCGGAGATCTCAGTCTTCACCAACCAAACCCTCCAGGAAAAGCAACCACGAAAATATGTAATGAAAGTAACATATGTATACATATGTATATAATATATGAATATATGTGCATATCATCATATATCATCATATATCCAGTAATATATCGATTTCGATTTTCTAGATTAGTCGTTGTATTTCGGTCATATATTTTCTCATTACCCATTCTTCCCCCACGGATAGTTGGGATTTTCCATTGCCATGTCAAATTACCAGAGGGTATCTTTTGATCTTCAATGTGACACTGGTGAACTTTTTAAAAAAATGAGTTTGGTTTGGGTTGGGATACCCTCTGGTAAACTAACAGTTTGCTATGGAAAATCACCATTTTTCATGGGAAAATCCACTATAAATCACCATTTTCAATAGCAAACTGTTAGTTTGGGTTGGGATAACACCCCCTGATCTGCTCATGGATCCCTTTCTTATCCCTTTCTTGAATCACGAAGCTGCTAAGTTCACCCATGTCACGAGGCCCACACGTGTTGCATGGCACGAAGTGCGCCCGAGGTAACCTGTACCAGGTGGAACCAAGATCTGTCAAGCTGGCAAGGGTATCGGAAAAAAAAAAAACGGACTTCTCATGGGTTTCACTCTCCCTAGAGTTAAGACCTTTCGCCATTCCAGGTGTTGTGAAACAAACCAAGTTTTGCTTGTCTCCACAAAAAGTTGCTAATTGAACACAAAAAAATGCTGCTAATTCGGTTTGTGCAAAGATGTAGTATAGCCCAATTTATGGCATCATAATTCACCAACCTGAACAGTTCTGCAATTTGGGGATGGTTCCCCCCCTCACCCTAACTTCCAGTGACTTCCCAGCAGCCCAGCCTTGAACCGCTGCTGGTCCCAGAGGCGTCATGCACAATGGAGTACCTCACAGATGTGGTGCTTGTCCAGAGGGAACTGATGCAATATCGAAGACTTTGAGAAAGGCCAGAGGGTACCCAAGAATCATGGCATGTATCACAATCATCACAATCAACCTTGAAAATTCGTTGTACCCCATCTCTGGGCAAAGCCATTTCAAAAGTTAGGGGTTTGATCTTCGCTGATATAATCCATCCCAATCCATCCCATTAACCAACCAAGCACTTGGGAGTATTATTACGTCCCAAATAGCAGGACTACGTATAGATATCTATATAATTATATATATATATAAACCTCAAACGGGGATGGTTTATTGGGTTTACATCATTCGTCTTTGTATAGGGATCATCATCCATGAACTGGGAATCTACGCATCTCTACACCTATGTTAGAGCTCCTGCAAAACTGCGCTCCTTTGTGCCGTGAGGAGAAAACCTGAACTGATTCGGAGTGTTAACCCTGGAATAACAGCCCTTGATTGTCCTTGTTCGGGGTGTGGCTCTCAAAATGAGAATGTGTATCCTATCTATATTGTGTATATATATATATATTACATTATATTATATATATGTATACATATGACTACGTGTATCTACATATACTTTAGATATTTGCGTATCAGGTTGTGCAATCAGTATTTGGCCGCATTTTCTTGCTGACACTCTGGCTACCTGCGCACTGGGTTGCAGGCACTTGAAATCGCGCACCCCTTCGGGCCTTGAAACGCTGTGAAAAAAATGCCTCTTATCAACCCAACATTTGCCACAGGGTCCCTTATATTGTCCGCATGAACATCGCCGAAAACGCCAGGTTTCACTTTCAGCACTATTTCACCAAAGAGTGATCTACAAACTCCTCGATTTGACAAATATGTGGACCATATAAGGAGCCCATCAGTTGCCCCTTCAGGGGTCACCGGCAGTTGTGGAGTCCACCGGTCAAAGTCGAATCAGGATTCCTCTCTTTGTAGAGACACCTGGAATAAACACACAACCAGCAATGCCCAAAACCCAGTCATCCACAAACCTAGTGCCTGATTGATCAGGATTCTCATCTTGGAATCGTTCATGATCCAAATTCAACCAGTTTGATCCAAATTGTATTTGTCGTAAGATGTTGTAACTACAACGTTACATAATCTTCAACCGACACGTGTTTTTGGGCGTTGCTGACTTGAAACTTCTAAAATACTTGGAGATCCGGTACGCCCCAGGCGTTGAAACATGACCATGGTCAGAAACAGCCGTACCACAAGGCCAGAGTGAGGGATGCTGGGAATAGACAGCAGAAGCGCTGACATGACCAGGATGCGTCATGACTGTCACTCCAAAAGCAGGTCATTCACTTGAGATGTTCTCTCAGAAAGATCTGTTTTCCTATCATTTTGTTGCACAAATCTTCGAGAGTTTTCATGACGCTGGCCAGGAAGAAACGCGCTGCCCTCGACTGGTCCGGAACGTGGAAGGTTTGAAAAGGCTCCAGCGCAGTTGTGCTCCAGCCATCGTTCGCGTAGCGATGACCGCGTAGCGATGACTGGAGGTACAAACTTGCAGCAGGATGGGTTCAATCTTGGCACTGTCAGCAACCTGCAATGACAGGTAAAAGCTGAAATCTGACACAAAAAATAAACTGCATTCGTCGTTTCCAAGAGGACATCCAGTGTTCAAAGCCTGTTTAAATGTCAAATTTCAGGGCCATATGCTAGCAACACAAATGGAATTGTATCACCAATCATGTTGAGATAGAATGGGCACATAGCCCTTGGACTGGGTACAAGATCTATGGCAATCTATTTTCTTGCATGTGTCCGCCCCTTTGGTGCTGAAAGGCTACCAAATCACTGCAAAAAAAAAGTTCATCCCCAGCTGGGCGTAGACATCTTCCCAAGAACCCGAATCATGAAAAAAAATCACCCATCTTTTTGCACCAAACAAAATCGAATTTGCTTCCATCCACATCCTATACGGCCACACCAAAAAATCCCCATCAAAGCCTAGGCTGACACCGCTCTTCTCCATGGATCTACCGCATTGAGATTCAATTTGCTGAAGTCCGTCTTGAGATCGAAGTTCACATCGAAACCATCGTCGTCATCCTCCTCCAACACCTTCTGCACGGCCGGAGGCACTGCAGCTCGCGATTTCGAGGGCACTCGCGATTTGGAGGGCACACGCGGGGTCTCATCCACCTGAGGGAGCCGATAAATAGGTGGTGTTTTCCAACAACAGAACAAAACAGAACAAGACCATGTGTCAAAAAAAGGGTAGAGACTCCTAGAGATGTCATGATAGATTTGATACTTGAAAATCACCACAAAATCACCCCAACATCCCCACAAACATCACTTTAAACCCGCCCAAAAAACCCTGCGCCGCAGCGACCTCCAAGACCTTCTTGTCCGGCCGCAGCGGCGTGCGGCTGAAGGCGGACGTGGGGCGAACTCCGATGGCGCCAGGGCGCAAACTGCTGGCACCCGCAGGCGCCATCTCCTGAACAGAATGGTTGCAATTGTTCAGCAAGAATTTGATGGGGAACCAAAGAATGATGGGAGGTTTATGATGATTTGGTGAAATACGGGGTGGATGTTAATGATCGGTTGATAGTTTGAACATCAAGAATTTGGAGTTTGAGCAACAATTGGGTGTGAACCACCCACACAAATAGGGATTTGATCGTGGGAATTTCACCAGGGAAAATTTCGAATCATGAGAAACGCAGATTCAACCCACAACAAGTGGGATTTGACTCACAAAAATGGCATTCAACCATCAGAAATGGGATTTAGACAACAAGAATGGTGATTGGGCCACAAAATCTGAACAACGTAGGGAAATACTTGAACCCAAAGATGCTGAGAAGTTATAGCCCTCCGAATCAGGGGATGCACATCCACCAACAGCCCATCTCTCGCCACTATTGTTTCGAGAATAATCAAACGGGTGTCTGAAAATGTTGGGGAGAAACAAAAAACATACTGAACATAGGTCGTCATCATCATCATCATCATCATCATCATCATCATCATCATCATCATCCTCCCAGTTAAAATTGCCATTCTTGGGGTACCGACTCCCCATGGTGAAGGGCAAGTTTGCGTCCCCTCCTTGGACAGTGCTTCCGCCACCGCCATCTTCCGTGCAAAGGCTGCTCTGCCCACGGAAGCCAATTCCTTTCCCATCCGCGCTTGCATCAAGCGATCCGTTTCGGGCGCGTCCGGGATCTTCAAGGGGACCAACTGTTCGGGCCCATGTCGCGGTGGGGCAGCCAAATCCAAGATGTTCATCTTGCTCATCCTTGGATGCGAAACAGTTTTTTTGGGCCCCTAAAAAGAAAAAACATGTGAATCATGGGTTTTCTTCCACACCACCAACAGCACGAACATGTTTGGATTCCAACCAAATTCCACCCAATTTGGGGCATCAAAAGAACTTAGGATAGCCCTGCTAATTCATATCAATGGAATAATTGACTATATTGGATATGCCACTATTGGATATTCTATAATTTATATATCCATGATATACCCATGATATTCTACCATCAGATACCATGACACTAAAAAAAAACATCAAGCATCTTGGGATATGCCCCTGGAATCTCGGTATCTGGCAGTGGCGTCTCCTCATCATCCACCGGCAGCTTCGGTGCCGGGTCGTCGGTGGCATCGCAGTCGCTGTCGCTGTCCTCGCGCCAGGCGCGGCGCGGACGGATGCGAGGACCGCTCTCCATGCTTCGCTGGAGCTTGGCCATCTGTTTCCTTGGAGAATTGGGGGATTCTATTGGGATTTAAGCCATGAATAATGGAAAAATTGAGGTGTAAACAAAGAATAATAGGAATATGATGGGAATAGAATATAATCGAACCAACAATATGATATTTGAGTGTGTCTGAAAAAAGGGCAATAACCCCATCTTCAGGGCCATTTGAATCGGGAACATCATGATGAAGCAATGGATTTAGGGGTACCCTATTTTCAGACAAACCCATCCAGTTCCTTAGATCTCCTATTTTGTATGTCATGTTAGATCAGCAATGGTACTGCAAACCATCCCAAAATTGACCATTTTCATGGCTGGGATGGAAACAATCAAAATATGGCTTGTGTATTCGTGCTTCACTAAGATTATGTGTTACATTCAATTAATTAACATCCCCACCATACTCTCCAGTGTCATCAAACATGGCGCAGGCTGGAAAATCACCATTTGAATTGGTCCCATCACCACGAAACTGATTACAGAAGGCTATTTCTACTACCAGTGTCATTTCTCGTATATATACTATTCATACTAGTACCCTTGCTCTCACTGCTGATCATTAATCCAAGTACCCTCTGGTAAAATGATGGCCCGTGTACTTCGATGATTGACCTACAAAACATGGTCGTTTTCCACAGCTACATGAAATTGCGAGAGGGTAAGGGGACCCCAAAATAACAAGTTGGATTTGCGTATGTTGGGATAATAATGATGATTAACACCATGATGTACCATCAAATATGACGTTCTTCCACAATGGTTGTACAAACCCATGTACCTAAGAATCATAATTCTGGATGTGAGTTTGGGGTCCCAAAATGCTGAAAAAAAATATGCGGTTCTTCCCAGTCGATCTCCCCAAGTTTCAGCTGCTTCTTCCGCTCCAGAGCCACCTATGGGAGCCGCTAATGTTCATAGCAATGAAGGGATGGAAGGAGGGGGTCTGCAGAGCGCTAATTCGAAATTACAACTACGTAGTACTGTACATGAACACATCAACATGTATAGATATACTGCAGGATATGACGTGTGGGAGTTGTTTCTATGACATCACACGAATCCCTTTGCTAAAGTACGCCCCAAAGCCTAGTATATGTTTGTTTTTGACCTTAGAATCCTTTGGAAATCTATGGAAATCACATGAAATAAACAACAAGGTAAAATGTTCCGCAGTGCATCTCGATTACTTCCTGCCTGAGCAAAATACTCTTTCTCCTCTGGGAAGCGCTCCAAGATGGCTTGGAAGTGCCGGTTCCTCTTTTCACAACCCAGCAACCAGAGATCCAGTTGAGGCGAACATCCTAAGTCTTGTTTTTGCAACATCATCAATACATTGCAAATATGTATATATGTATATATATATATATACATGTATATTGTTATATATCATATATATTGGAAGCGCATAAAAACTACTGGATTGTGTGACTGAAATGATCATGCCCTGCCAGTCACAAACCCGAAACGTTGGCCTCTCCGACCGGATGCTTCCCCATACATCATCCACGTTTGGTCCGCCAGATCTTCCCAGATCCAACTAGGTCCCAGTTTCGGGAAATCCCAAGATTTGAATACATTTTGATAGTTCGTGTGTCAGATTTTCACAAGCATATCCCACACTATGCCATGAATCGCCTATATTAGAGCATCTTTTTACATCCCAAAATTCTGCAGATTCTTGTCATATATTCTATATTCCCATTTTATGGCCTGTGTTTCCAGAGTTACCCATGCAAATCCGTAGGAGACGTCATCAATTGCCAGATTCTCTTAGATTCCAATGAAATATATTGTGAAAATCACTTCCAAAGACTTTCATCAGAAATCTAAAATCTGATTCCCCTTAATTCCAATGAAAAACACCTCAGATTTCCCAGAAATCCTCAAAAATCGCCTCCATCCATCCTTCGCCTTATATGAGGTAATTTTCAAAGTTCCCCCCACTCCCCTTCTGGGATCACAAAACTTAGTAACTGGTCCGTAGCCTTACTTCTAACCCCATTTATAGATGAGATGAGCCACCTAGGGGCCTAGGGAACTTCCCTTTTTCACCAGTTCCCAATCCCATCCAATCCCCAATCCCCATCCCCCATCCCATCCCCCAACCCCAACGCCCAAAGTTCCCTGCCACTCCCTGCCCCTTCCCCCCGTCCTCAACACCAGGCACTCCGTGTGTTCCCGCGCGATGGCATTCGACAAACGCTTGGAGGTGCCAAGGAGCGCCAAATCCCCGCAGTGGCTGCCGCGCGATAGAACCTGCACCTGCTGGGGATAAACCATGATATGGGGATTTGATAGATTCAATTGTGATTGAATGGGAAGTGAATGGGGATTGAATGGGTTCTGATTGGATTTGATGGGATTCAATGCCCAAAACTCCCTATGGGAACCCAAAGTTGAGCAATGCCTTTGTGTAAGGCGTAAATCTCATGAAACCCTGGCTGGTCTATCTTATAAATATAGGGATTCCCATCATGGCCTACAGTTCGAAAAACAGCCCGGAAACACGTTCCTTGATATTTGGGTGGTCATGGGGAGAGAGAGAGAGAGAGAGTGTGTGTGTGTGTGTGTGGTCCTATAGTTAGCTATATTTATCTTAAATTAGGCTAACTCACTTAGTTCATGCTACCCATGTCGATATAGTGAATGCAGTTCATCGAGGAGTGCCGATGGACCTTGAAAAAGCTGGTCGTTTTTGATCCATACCCGTATATCTATTTGTATGTACATACATGTGTATACACGTATATAGACATGTAGATATCCCTGTACAATATAGTATATCTATAAATATATATATATACACACATACTTCTATCTAGCTATCTATCTATCTATCTATCTATATATGTAATCCGTATACATAGCAGTAGCCATCACCTCACCCTATCCCCCACCTCCCGAAGGTCAGAGCTGCTACAAAGAATCACGCTGCCAGAGGAGATAAAGTACATGTTGAAACCCACATCACCTGCCAGGGATCTGGAACAATGCTGGAGATGAAGCATCAAAAACTAGAAGAGACACACCATTTCATGGGGGTATAACTGTCAAAAATTGGATGTCATGGGTATTTTTCAATATATCAGGGAGATATGGGAATATGATCATGACATATCTATTTCTATCATGAGATATGAACTGCCATTATTCACTGTCATGGGTATACAATGCAACATATCATATATCATACATTCTCATACTCAATATAACTGGTAACAAGTGGAGCCCGTGGAGCATACAGGAAGGGGCCCCAGGTCGTGAGCTAAGTTGGTGAACACAACTACAATAGCTAGGGTCTATGGCTATGGGTGATATATATCTCACTATACTTAGATGTTAGATATGAGTACAAACTAACTTACAGTTAGGGAGGCCCCATGGCAAATCATGTGGCAAACCCCTTGGCATTTGCACCCGGAACATTTGGGGGGTGGTCTATTTCATATCCGAAAATCATTGGGCGAATGGAGAAATGCTCTATTCTCTGGTTGACCACATGACCTAAATTGGAGGTGTCTACTATTGAAATTGCGTCATGAGGGAGCAAAAGAAGAAGATTTTCCAAGTAGATTCCCCAAATGGTAGATTATATAAAACAGAAATGCCCTTCAAAAAATCTAGATCTTGGATATTGACATCCTACAAATATTCTATTCCATTAATATTCCATGGATATCTCATTCAGATTCCATTAATATCTCAATGCCATTCATATATGATATTGGGATATGGCTATGAGTCAAAACCCTGGTACCTAGTGAACATCAAAATAGCTGGTAAATGGATGTTCATCCCCCTAAAATGGATAATAATAGGTTTTGACCCATCCCCATATTGGGATATCCAAAAAAAAAAAACTCCTACGTTGTTTGTCGCCCGCACCAGGATCATCCGACATCACAGGCACAGTCTAGGTCTTGTTGGGGCAAAAACGATCGTCGGTGATGGAACGAACCAAAAACCTACCGGATTTGTTGCCAAAAACTAAGAAGCAACAAAAAGCTGTGGTTTCACTAACAAATATTTATTCAAGTAACTAGGTTACTGATGTTGCTAAAACTGAGAAGCAACAAAAAGCCGTGTTTGAACCGATTAAAAATCCGGGATTTAAGGAACAAAGATTCGGGATGCAATCAAGAACATAGATGGGTCTGGGTCAACATTTCTTGCCCTTCAAGAGCTTGAACTTTGATTGTGTCATTTTGAGGATCCAAATTCCACGCCCGCCATGCACACCTTCCTTAAACAGATAGTCCTGCTTCTCAAAGCTCTGCTTCTCTAACATTTTGGTAATGGCATCCAAGAACTTGGGGCTAGAGCCAGAAAAAAAAGCGTACTCCAATTTTTTGCTTTTCTCATGTCGTCCGACATTGCCACCAGTGGTGCCGCCGGCTACGGCGTTGCCGCCATGGCCGCCGTCACGGTGATACCCCGAAGGGCCGGGGCGCATGGGCTGCATTCCGGTGGGAACGCCGTGCGGCCGATCTACACATCTCGAGGAGCCAACGGCGACGACCACGTGATGTCTCTGGGGGGTTTAAGATTGCCTAAGGCTACGACTTTCGCCTCGGCTTTGATGTTTGGAAGCTTCCCATATCACTTAGATTCATTGAGGATCTTTGTTGGTGCTTGGTCAAGTGTCGAGTGTCATCCACCATCCCCGGTCACGCGAGCAGGTGGGTCTTGCCGGGCAAACTCGCAATGTGCCGACCTCGATCGAACCACCCTGGTCTGAACGTCTGAACGGCCAAGAAAGGAAGTCACTCTTTGAATCCCCAAAATGACATTGCGTTTTCCTGCTGGTCCGTGGTTTGAATGCTTTTGTATGTGCCGTATATCATCAACTACCATCCACAATTATCAACGATTCATCGACTATGCATCAACTATCCATCAACTATGCATCAACTATTCGTCAATGATACATCAACTACCATCAGCCATCATCAGCTATCATCAACCATCATCAACTATCATCTTATAATGTACTATATATATATATATACCTGTACATGTGTGTATATATATATATATATGTATGTATGTATGTCTGTCTGTCTGTCTGCCTGTCTGTCTGTCTGTCTGTATGTCTGTATGTCTGTATGTCTGTATGTCTGTATGTCTGTATGTCTGTATGTCTGTATGCATGCATGTATGTATGTATGTGTGGGTCCCGCGTTTCTTGGCATCAAAGCTCCCCAGGTTCTTCTCAGCCCCCGCACCCACCACCCGCCGCGAGCGCGCCGCCGGTGCCGCATCGCTGCCCAGGTCCAGTTCGAGCGCCTCGGGGTACAGGTCAAAGTTGGGGTTCCCCTCAACTTGTATGGGTAAACGATGGTAAACCATTGTAAATGATGGGTAAACGATGGTAAATGATGGGTAAATGATAGGTAAACGATGGGTGAATCCTTTAATGAGGGGTAAATGATGGGTAAATGATGGGTAAATGATAGCTATTCTTGTAATGATGGGTAAATGATGGTAAGTGATGGGTACATGATGAGTAAATGATGGAGAAATTTCTGTGATCTTCGGATCTTGAAATGATTGTTCCAGACATACCCTCGGGTTATTTAACATAGCTATGGAAAATGGCTAATTTTGGATGATTTTCCCATTGAAACCTCCATTTATAGTGGATTTTCCATGGCTATCTTAGTTTACCAGAGGGTATCTCAACATCACCGAGACGGTCACGACACGAATCGCACCTCCGGGGACGGTCCCCTAGCCCTGGCGATGAAAAAGTGGGGAGGCAACTGATACGAAGAAAGCTGTGGCGTATCCAGCAAGCAAGAAAAACAACATAATCTATGATCATGTATGTATATATATATATATATACATATACACATGTGTATCAGTAATGCTAATAAAAAGGAAAAACAGGAATCATAATAGTAATGATATATCCGCCGACCCCGGCCTTGGCCAAGGCAGGGGCGGCGCCTGGGACCACCGGAGGTGTGGAACTTGGCTCTTTTGTCCTTGCCATGGCAACAAAGCCTTTTTGGCACCCCTTCAAGAACAATATAGTTTTTTGTTGCCGTTCAAGCCTGCCGTTTGCCAGCCTTCAAACCTTTTTGTTGCTGTTCAAGGCTGCCGTTTGCCAGCCGTCAAACCCTCCAAAACTCTCCAAATGCCTTTTTGGCACCCCCAACTCTTCAGGCAAAGGCATCAAAGCCTGTTGAAGCCTGCCGTTTGCCAGCCTTCCAACGTTCCGGACGCCCCAAAGGCCCTTTGGCACCCCGTCCATAGCTTTTTGTTGCCGTTCAAGCCTGCCGTTTGCCAGCCGTCAAACGCTCCAAACCCTNAACGTTCCGGACGCCCCAAAGGCCCTTTGGCACCCCGTCCATAGCTTTTTGTTGCCGTTCAAGCCTGCCGTTTGCCAGCCGTCAAACGCTCCAAACCCTTCAAAACCCTCCAAAACCCTCCAAACCCTCCAAGCCATCCAAAGGCTCTCCAAACCTTCCAAAGGCCTGTTTGGCATCCTGCAAAGTGCCATGGCAACAATCTTGCCGCATCAATAATTTTTTATTGCCGTTCAAGCCTGCCGTTTGCCAGCCTGCAAACGTTCCAAATGCTCCAAAGGCCTTTTTGGCACCCCCAATTCTGCAGGCAAAGGCATCANTCAAGCCTGCCGTTTGCCAGCCTGCAAACGTTCCAAATGCTCCAAAGGCCTTTTTGGCACCCCCAATTCTGCAGGCAAAGGCATCAAAGCCACACTTTTCTGGCGCCCACCTCCGCGTTTAAACGTTCCAAACCCTCCAAAGGCACCCCCAATGGCAAAGGCATCAAAGCCACACTTTTTTGGCGCCCACCTCCGCGTTNTTAAACGTTCCAAACCCTCCAAAGGCACCCCCAATGGCAAAGGCATCAAAGCCACACTTTTTTGGCGCCCACCTCCGCGTTTAAACGTTCCAAACCCTCTAAAGGCACCCCCAATGCCGCAGGCAAACGCCCCAAAGCCACAGAACCTCGCAAGCAAAGGCTTCAAAGCCACATCACAACAGCTTTTTGTTGCCGTTCANAAGGCACCCCCAATGCCGCAGGCAAACGCCCCAAAGCCACAGAACCTCGCAAGCAAAGGCTTCAAAGCCACATCACAACAGCTTTTTGTTGCCGTTCAACCCTGCCGTTTGCCAGCCTTCAAACCTTTTTGTTGCTGTTCAAGGCTGCCGTTTGCCAGCCGTCAAACCCTCCAAAACTCTCCAAATGCCTTTTTGGCACCCCCAACTCTGCAGGCAAAGGCATCAAAGCCTGTTGAAGCCTGCCGTTTGCCAGCCTTCCAACGTTCCGGACGCCCCAAAGGCCCTTTGGCACCCCGTCATAGTTTTTGTTGCCGTTCAAGCCTGCCGTTTGCCAGCCGTCAAACGCTCCAAACCCTCCAAAACCTTCCAAACCCTCCAAACCCTCCAAGCCATCCAAAGGCTCTCCAAACCTTCCAAACGCCTGTTTGGCATCCTGCAAAATGCCATGGCAACAATCTTGCCGCATCAATAGCTTTTTCTTGCCGTTCAAGCGTGCCGTTTGCCAGCCTGCAAACGTTCCAAATGCTCCAAAGGCCTTTTNCAAAGGCATCAAAGCCACACTTTTTTGGCGCCCAACTCCGCGCCAAACGTTCCAAACCTCCAAAGGCATCCCGAATGCCGCAGGGAAACGCCCCAAAGCTACAGAACTTCGCAAGCAAAGGCATCAAAGCCACATCACAACAGCTTTTTGTTGCCGTTCAAGCCTGCC
>BGPT01000205.1:184539-197543 GCA_003297045.1 Symbiodinium sp. clade C Y103
AAAGCCACAGAACCTCGCAAGCAAAGGCTTCAAAGCCACATCACAACAGCTTTTTGTCGCCGTTGCGGGTGCCGGAGGTGCACACAGGTGGGAAGCCTGGAATATGTACCTGACTCTGGATCAAGACTGGATACTACCCTTGAAAATGGANATGTTGATTTAGATGGAGCTTCTAACTCTGACCCATACTTACAGTACACCCCTCAATAAAATTGGGGTCGGCGGCACCAGGGCGTTAGCCCATTCTATAATAATGATAAGATAATAATGAGAATAAGATGATAAGAGTAGTATTTTTTTTGCCAAATAAAAGGCAATCAAAGCATATCAAAGCTGGGTATACCAAGAATGCTTAGCTGTCTTGATGGGAATGTTCATGTACCATTAACGGATGGAAGAAATCCTGCACCAGTTGATAGGTGGTTTATCCCCTTATTTATTTTATAGTGTTTCAACCATCCAAGGTGATGCAGGATTTCTTCCATCGACAGTGTGTAGCAAGTACCACAAAACAATGGGAAAATCTACAACCTACCAACAAAAAGTGAGCTGATTGAAGGACATAATTATATATAGAACATCCAGGTGTTTAATTACAGTAGCGGCTTTTGCATGCTGTTATCATTCAATGATGGGGTTCCTAGGGTCTCCTCGAAATTTTGCCTGACACCTGACACCAATTTAACCTATGAAAATCCACCAAACAGAAACCACCCACCCATCTCTGAGTTGGTTTCGTTTCATGGGCCCAACTCCCCTTTCATGATATTTCATGGCAAAAAAAACACGGGCAAAAATGATGTGTCGACTCGTTTTTGTTCGCATGTTAAAACCATGAAATGATGGGGAAGATGATGTTTGCAATACCCTCCGGTGAACAAACGTGGCTTGCTGGAAAACCCAGCGTTTAGTTTGATGATTTTCCCAGCTATAATCCTCCATTTGGTGATTTCCCAGCCATTGGAAGGCTGTTCCGAACCTGGAGACTCGCCCGAAAGTTGCTCGCCTTGCTCCACGTTGGCAGGACGATGTCCAAAGGACATCCCAAAAGCCACCGGGCGCGTAGGGCACCACCTGAATTTCGGCTTTTGGGCACATGGAATCGCCGGGAGTTGATCGAAAAAATCCGCAGCAAAAAACGACGGGAGATCAACCGTCCATGGAGAGATTTTAATGAAGTGTTGCAGTTGAAACCATGCGTTTTTAGCCCAAAATGTCAGCATTTCCGTACAATGTGCCTTGAAAGAAATTCTGGGACGGCACTGGCACTGCTTTAGGTTTGGCTACCCCCTAGAGTGATGAATATGATCAAACCGACTAAAAAGCATTGGATTGATATACTGTAACCCCAAAACAGGGTCGCAGCCATAGACGATGGACATGTACTAAGAATGTACCGTGCTCGAAGTGTGGACCCCAATTCTCCCAAGAGCCACGGTCGTTCAATTCTTTCTGGCGAGATGCACTGCACAGTCAATACCCTCTGGTAAACTAACAGTTTGCTATTGAAAATTGCCATTTATAGTGGATTTTCCCATTAAAAATCGTGATTTTCCATAGCTATGTTAGTTTACCAGAGGGTAGTTCGAATCTCTCAAATCTGTTTGTGTCTGATCTTCTTGATGATATTCGAGGTTTGGTGAAAATAAAATATCCTTTTTGGCTATTGATTTTCATCGGCATACCATCTTGCCGATTAATCCTATTCCATGTTCCCGTTCAAGAAGTTAAAAAAAAAAAAAAACGGTTCAAGGCCGCTCGTTTTTGACCCAGTCGCGTTGTTTACACACCAAACATCAATCCATTATGCTGATGCTGGTTCAACAATCCATGGATATCACCCATTTGTTGTTTACCACTTACTGTCGCTTGCATCCCTATGTTTGCTGAGTCTTACCAGTGATATCGTTTTGTTGCTCGATCCGCCCCCTGTTTTTCCTGTTTCATAAGTTTCATATAATCAATGTCCCCATGTTCTGTGTCTAAAAATCCAAGTCCCCAGTTTAGGCCCCAGTGTTTTTGCAGATCACGGTAGAGTCAGTCAAAAGCCCGTTTCTGTTACATCAAAAAATCACATCAACAAAACAACGAAAAAAACACCTGATGTCGCCACAAAATCACCTGTTTCCCATAAAAATCACCTGTTTTCCACAAAAAAAAGGAACACGTGGCCGCATCCTCTTCCGTTCGGGGTGTCTCCTTTCACTTCGGCCATGTAACCGATGACTCAGTGACGCGTTGGTCACCTCGTTCTGCGCAGCATTGCCTCGGTTGGGTTTTTTTCATGCTTTTTAAACCCCTACAAGAATCAAACAACAGGGGTTTAGCAGCCACTGGTCACACGTGCCGTGGTTGATATACAAACGTGTATATAGATAATATGTAGGAAAGATATACTGTACATGCTCTTGCATAAAAGAAATGCACATACTATGTATATATTGTGTGTAGCAACCCCAAAAAAAGGATAGTAGAAAGTTGGAAACCGTGAAATGATGTTTAAAACTTCATGGAACGACCATCCCGGTTGCTGTACTGTTCCATCTTTTTGGGGGTTACTCAAAACGCATGAATACAGGTCATGTCAATATCCGCTTCCACACAACACAGCAATCAGCTCTCGACATGGAGGGTCACGCTCTCATGGGCTGCAACGGCCACCGAGGGGGGAGTTCAACGTGGAGTTGGTCGGTTCTCTAAGGTAGTTGAAGTATGTTGAAGTAACCCCAAAGTACTACTTTCTCAAAGCTTTGGAGCGTTTTGAAGCACTATGCAATGAAGTATCGGGATCCTCGGGCTTCTGGGAGAATTGCCGGTAGCTTGGCTACAATCCACCTGGAAAACAACGAAAGCGTGCGGTCATATGTTCAGTGTTACGGATAAATAATAAATTGTTCGAATCACCAAAAGCCCAATCTAAATCTACAGGCTGCTATACAAATCTCTGGCCTCAGGAACGGACTATCCTAGCAAGTTGCCTGTTTCAGGTAGCTAGAGCTATCATCGCCCCATTTTGGCTACTCTGCCGCCAACCCGTGCCAGCAGCTTGTGTGAATCCACCCTGGATAAATGATGAAAGAACATCATCACGTGGAGAAGCTGTTGCTGATTTGTCCAATCCATCATTCGATATAAGTAAAATCTCATAATATATCCCAGTAATTCCCAGTATATATCGCAAATACTTAGCAAATACTTCATGATTTCCAGCATGTTCAGCTCCTGTGCAAATAATGTGGCTGAGCCCAATGGTCGCGCCAAGGTCCCAGGGGACTTCGTCGTCTCACCTGCCTGATGAACCCCCCCAAGCAGCGTTGAAAACGTTGAAAACGGCTGTTTCACAAGGCAGCTAGGTCCATTTGGCTGTGTCTTTTTCAAACGAGCTTGCGCGGCAAAAATCCTCCAAATGGCAAATATAAAGCCTGCAATGACCACCCTGGAACAATAAGCCCTCGTAGGGGTGGGCTCACCACAAAAATGATTCGATTACTTCTTGTAACGTCACACCCATGTACACCCCATCTTGACAAACAAGTGATTTAGTAATGCTGGGGGGTGACCATAAGAGCTGTCTTGGTATCAGAACAAATAGGTGTGGCTTAAAGAAAAGGCACCAAAGAACCCACAAGTCATTGATGGTATCTAACTGTCCCAAATTCCAGGTCAGTGCTTTTGAGCCATACCTAATACCCATACCCTTGGCAATTCTCATCCCTCTTTTGGTACGGCAGCGATCGGTGCGTCTTTTGGTGAATGCCATCCCTGATGTCACACGGTGCAGAAGTGGACCAGTGAGGTGACAATGTCGACTCCAGAGGTTCAATGCCATAAAGCCGCGGCAGCAGTGGATGGCTTCAAATTCTTCTCAACGGAAAAAAATGACATGTTTTGTTTGCAGTACTTAGCACCTGTTTCTATTGCCTGAAAGTCGAAAACTCACAGATTCCTCTGTGACATCAGGGGGGCATTCTGAATGGCCTTCGCTGGAAAACTGCTGGATGTGCATCCAGTTTCGCGGCATCATTGGCGTTTCACCCCAGATGCCACCAGTATCAGCTAATCATTATGGAATTCCTTTCCTTGTGGCAGTTGGACCAAATCCCTTCACCCAGTAAGACAGAGTCTGCATTTTCCCCGAAAGAAACTGTGTCGTTGAACCACCGGTCACGAAAAACATTAAAGTAAATGATATTAGGATCATCATCCCAATCATCCCCACAATTTCGGGTCCGAAAATCAACCAAAAAAACTGAGAACAACATCACCAACGAATTTTGACCAATGACCCAACTGCGCAACTCCAGGAGAATTCGCATGTTCAAGGGCTCCGGGGGCATCATTCTTCAAGTTTGACCTGCCGGAACCCGGAGGACCTTGTTTTCTAGCAGGCTGGGAAAGAGGTTTTCAAGTTTTGATTTGTGACAGGTGATCAAAAGAACTTGATACAGTACATAGCAAAGAAACTTGACTTCCCCCTTGCTAAGAAGCCAGGTTTCCACTTCTCAGCTGGATATAAAAGTCTTTCTACATGGCAATGCAGATTGTTTCAAACCTTCTTCAAAGTATTGACCCGCCATACTCATTCCACTCGCAGGAATGGAAAAATCCACTTAGTCCCGAAAACCCATGGTTTATCACAAGTGTCCCTATCCAAATAACCATATCTCTCGGGTATCCCCCATTTCCAAACAAACCCAAATATTCGATGAAGTTGGATGCAGTATCCTATCGAAGATCCCAGAAAAAGTAGCTTTTCTTTCCACTAAAAAATCCCATACTATACTATAACTATTCCACAAGTTCCACCATATATCCTACATCCCATTATATACATCCCCATGATATCCCCATATTAGCGTTGCTTCATTCCCCACATTGGTCGGTTTCCGTCCCAGGTGCCTACCCCATTCCGGCCTCAAAGAAGCCACCCCACTTCAATCCGCCCTGCACCGTGCGGCCGGAAATGGTGCCTGGCCTCGGGACACGCGTCACACGGTGGCACTGCGGTGGAGACTCCCACCGTCCCTGTGCACCCGGCGCCACGTCCGGCGCCAAATCCGGATTTTGACGGCAACACTCAATGCAAGACTGATATCATCAAATACATATATATAAATATATATATATATATACACATGTATATACATAGATATAGACATAGACATAGACATAGATATAGATATAGATATAGATGTAGATATAGATATAGATCTCTCTCTGTGTGTGTGCAATATAAGACAGCGTGAAGCTCGCCCCGTGTCTCCCGACCCGGCTCCATTCAGCGTGCCATTGAGGAGAGTATCCAAATCCTGGAGCATCCCGGGGCAGCCAAGTTCTGAACTAAAACATAGTGATGGGCGTACCCAAAAATGGATGGTTTATAATGGAAAATCCGTCTATAAATGGATGATTTGGGGGTACCCCTGTTTTTAGGAAACCCCCATATATTATGATTCTTTGTATACATAGTTCTAGTTTTACATAGTTCTATGATTATTATGATTATTTCCTAAAGCTGGAAAATAGTGAGTGATTATTTGATTTACATAGTTCTAGTTTTGAGGTCTGGGTGTGTCATCTCACTCTGCGCATCTCCTGAGGAAAAAATCCGGAAATGTAGTCTGTTGTTGCAAAGGTATCTAACATTGTTGCGCACCCCAGTTTGTCTCTGTTGGCTTCACAAGAGACGAAAATCATGGCGTGGAAGATGTTCTTCAGCGCAAAGCATCCTTGTTGAGTCCCCCAATTCTCTATAGAAAATTGGACATCGGCATTCGCAATGGGATACTGATAGGCTAAGAATAATAGTGGGATGAACTAGCAATAGATTCTTCCAATTCTCCATTTCATGAGGCATCATGTCCGGCATTTCATGTCCCACTCTGGTCTCAACCCCAACATCCCGCCCTGTCACCCCTGTCGCGTCCCTGAAGGCGATGCCGCCATCGTCATATCTAATGACCTCAGGTCGACATGCAGCCTTGGAAAATGATCCGAAAATGGAAGCCATGGGTGGAAATTTGTCACTGTTACACATCTCAAAGCTGATTTTCATCTGTCAGGGGGGGGGCTGCGCCCTTTCATCGCCCGCCTTGCAAGGTCCTTCATAGGATTTTCGGGCCTGGCCAAACGCTCAACGGACTGAGTCGGCCATGGAAAATCGCATCGAAGTCTCAATGAAAAATGGACATTCTGACTGTGAAAGTCAGTTGAACTGCACTTACGATATCAAAATAGCCCCGTTCCTTAGAACCAAGCTTTCCCATTGCCATATTCCCAATCTTAGATAGCCTGCAAAAGACTCCACCTTCAATGCAATTAGCTTGCAATTAGCTGGTTTCAGTTTCAGTAGTAGATTCCTCCATTTTCCTGGCAATCAACCCACAAACCGCCACCCAAGAATCCGGCGTCTAACCCAAAAAAAAAAGCCCTGAGCCAAACGGTTTACGACACAAAAAAATGGTTGGTACCCAAATGACTTCACCGGTAAAACATCAATATGTCCCCATTTTGTCATGTCCATAACAATTGGTATAGCCCGATTTCAGATGACACCAAATCTTATTAAGTTGGATAATAATATATATATATATATACACATATCCCAAACAATGTCCCCACATTCCATTGCTTACTTCACCATTTTCGTTGGTCAAATCCCCTTATCCGATTCATTATGAATATTTGAATATCCCATCTCGAAAAGAAACAGTTAATCGCAATAAGAAAACACTATAGACTGATTATAGTCCTGTTTCAACCAATGTAAAACCTGCCATCTTGCTGAAAAAAACTCATCCCTGTCGCGAGTTGGGCGCCTGTAGTCTCTTGTTGGGGTCGATGATCTTCCAGGCACCCTCCTCCTCCCCGGGGCCCACCTGGCGCTCGGCGGAGGGAGCGATGTCTTAATCCCAAGGTGTTTCACGGTGTTTCTCTATGTAAATGAACATCTATATGTAGTCTATAGTAAATGAAAATCATTGAACATCTACATTATCTAGAGTAAATGAATATCTTTGAAAATCAATATCATCTATGGTTCTCTTCATAGGTAAATGTATCCCTTCGTACATATGATCAAATATATATATATATATATATCAATATATATATATACATGCATATGCATATATGATATACATAATATATATATATATATATGCATATCATATAATTGTATATATAAGTGTGTGTGGTGGGGGTGTTTTCTGTGTGTATTCTTTATTGCATTTTTTGCATGTGCGCTAAGAGATTCGTATCTGAGGATGGATCGATTTGACACATCGTCGAATTGGAAGGTTTGGGTCCCCAATATAGGTAGCCAACGGTGAAGTAGCACCAAATTATGTTCAACCATCAGGTCAAAACATGGCAAGAAGAGGATCTTAATTTTTCTCCCACCCGCGGGGAGAAGTAAGATGGCTACCCCTGTGAAATCAAAGTTGGAATGCAAAGATTGGAACCTGCATACTGTCGTAGTAATTTGGAGCCTCCAGTTGGATTGCACGTGTGGAGACAAAGCAACCCCAAAACCTGGATCTAAATGATTCAGGATGATCTTTGTACCCTCTGGTAATCCAACATATCTATAAAAAATTGCCTGTTTATATATGATTTGCCTATTACTTATTGAGATGTGATTTTTCATAGCCATTCTAAATTACCAGATGGTCTCCATCGGTGAAGAGCCAAAGGTCTGCGCAAGCAGCCAATGGCTGACCCTCCCGCGTCCCTTTCTACTGGCCGGTTGAACTGTCGCGGCTCCCATATGGTCCCATCATATCCCGTAAATCTGTTGGCCAAATTCGCCATGTGGGATAGTATATAACTATATAACCCACTAAAATAGCATATTATTCCATACATTTGTTGGCAAATGTCCCTATTTTGAGTATTATTTCCCCTATACGTAACCAATCAAGCTCAACTGGTCACTGCTCAATTGACCAGCCTCCACCACGAGGTCAAACTTTTGCCTGCTAGTCAGGACCTCAGAAAGATGCTCAAGACATGCTCCAATTTCTGCTGCGGATCAACGGAAATGACCTGTGAGAGGAAGTTCACTTTTCAAAAAATGGAACCTGCGGAACACCTCAATGATTAACGCATTGGGATTTTCTGGGTATCATTTTTGAAAATGGGATTTATAGATATTTATAGATGTAACCCAGAAAATCCCAGTGATTCCATTTTTTGGCCTCGGTCAACGGTGAAAAACCTCAGCCTCCAGCAAAAATCCATCCAGCTATAGATGGAAAAATTCTATCAGTGATAACTATACAATGGGTTGTAAAATATTGACCATTTATGCACTGGGATGCACCCCTAAGTAGGTTTCTTGGGAACATTGTTAACTAGATAAAAATTTGGAATTTTGCAGAGGTTAAAAAAAAAAGGCCTGAAACACTCAGGGTTTCGGCTCCGCCTCACTTGGAAATATTCCCCTCCCCGATATGATGAATGTCCTAAAAAAAAAGAAAACAGGACCGCAAAATGAACACAAACAACACTTGACGCGGACCATGAACCTAGATGACACATGAAGAAAGGCAAATCAAATGGGTGTTTCGCAGAATCTTCGGATCCCCCACTGGATGCCGAATCCAGCCCACGAAGCGATCTCCTGGGCTCACCTCGGTGTTTCGTCATGGGGAGTACCCCCAGTTTTCATCCCATGACCATGACTTCGTATAGGTTAACCCATGGTGACGACTGGGGATTCCCCATTTGAAGAAATTCCCATGTACACAGAGAGAGAGGGAGGGAGAGTACTCATCATGATGTTCTTTGACTACCCTCTGGTAAATTAACATAGCTATTGAAAATAAACATAGAAATAGTGGATTTTCCCATTGATAGCATGGTGATTTTCCATAGTTTTGTGAGTTTACCAGAGGATGGACATAGGTTTGGAATCTGTCGTTTTCCCACTGCATCTGTCGTTGAGATCTAATCTCTAGGACCATTCTCCACCAAGGGGCGGTCGACAGCTCCGCTCTCAGGGCGATGCTACTTGGAGGCCTCGAATCGAGTTGAGTGGAGGAAAAAAACACACGAAAAATTGCAGAAATGGTGGGTGAATCACAGTTCACCGCTTAAGATTGAGAGTAATGAAGTTTATTGGTTTTGAATGGAGATAAAAATGCATGGATATTTATTGGAAGTCATTTAATAGAGATTAAGATTTGGTTGTTACAAGATTGTTTGCAAAGTAAACCTTGCATCCCTCTTCATGGATTGATGATCATCTCCCAATATAGGTAATTTACCTAAGTTTTGACACTTTCACATAAGGACAGTGTCCTCTTCTTTCGCGACACGGCTCCATGGTTCCCAATATCTTACACTTGATTTCTCCTCCACAAAATCTGTTGTGGGCCCCATGTTGCCTTTTGGGGAGTGTCTCTACGTAACGACTCGGCTGCACTGCCATGCGCCTCTGAGTGCTTCTGGACACGCCAACCCAGGCCTGCAGAAAAAATTGGTCTGTTCTGTATATTTGAGGCAATGGGAAAAGGACACCTGTGAAATGAGGGAACGCGGGAATATAACCCTGAAGAATTTAGATGCGTTTGTCTCCACTTGCGGATGCCCAATTTAGGCACCCACAACTATTTGAATCCGCCAACACATTCGCTGAAAATGTCCTTGGGCATTCCTCTCATTGATTCTTGTGGCTGTGCTGGATCACTCTGAGGCTGAATGTGTTTGCTCGGCTGACACCAACCCTTGGAGTGGTTCACCGTGGTATCACCATCATTTCAGGCAAAAGTTGCAGACCCCAAGGAAGCACGACTTCCTGAGACTTCTTAAGAGGATGCTTTGAAGCTGTGACATCTGTTTTCCAACATCTCAACAGAGCAATGCCGGCAATGCCCTTGTCACCGCATCTCATCGAATCATCTCCTTCTACTGGTTGATTGATAGGGAATCCCTTGTTGGACAAGTCCATAATCCTCCATGATCGCCATTAAAGCAGGGGCGGAAGGTGAAAATAGTAAGACTGACATGAATGCATGATTGGTGATTGAATGGTTGAATGGCTGAATGACGGCACAATTGACTGAATGACTGAGCCAATGGCCCCTTGAAGTAACACTTCTCTGGGCTACATCTGTGAACTAGCTCGGAGAGCTGTCATCAGCCCTCAGCTATCTCTTCTTTGAGTCCCGTTCTCTCTCTCTCCTCATCTCAACTACCTCTTCCTTGAGCTACTCCGTCTCCCAACTCTCTCTATCTGCTGCTTTTCTGGGCTACATCGTCTGCGTTTTCTCTGGGCCAACGCGCGAACCATTTCACCTCACCACCTCTCTCATGGCTCCTCTCCACCTCGTCTCTCTGCCCTCAACCATCTTTGAGCTACTTCTTCACTGATTAACCTCTTGTCTGACCTCTCCCCTCAGCTACCTTTTCGTCTTACTACCTCTTCATTCAATGAGAGGATGTGTGTCGTCATAGTTGCCGGGGCCCCATATCCCAACACGTTGGATCATTTTTCAGCCCAATTGTTGGAGGTCACACTCCAATTGTCTTTCTTATCCCTCTGAAAATGAGGTATGCGCCCAAAATGGCAAGGTCAATAGAAAAGATGATGATAAGCCCGAAGATTTGAGGTACCCTCAGACAAACCCAATATCCCAATTTTGGGGTAGCCATGCCACCAAATGTTGTTGGTTCTATATCCCATTATATCCCATTTAATTAGTATCCCTTCCCAACATGTGTTCCAGATAAAATCCTCGTTCTTCCCCATTATACCCCCAACAACAATATCCATGATATCCCCAGTAAACCCCATGGAACCCACACCTCTGCAGCCGCTGCAAGGCCCAGCAAGCACACAGCCAGCCTCCGCTCTGACGTTCAGCAAAGGTTGATTTCTAAAAGAGACAAGTTGCATTCATCAGAGCAAAACGAGAGTTTAAGCCATGCAAAAGGGTGGAAAAAAAAAAAAAAAAAAAAACTTAGTTCAAGCAGCAACAACGAGGGCTTAACCAGCGAGAAAAGGATAGAACCAGCCAAAGTTACCCATCGACTGGACTGATATGACATCAAAATACATTGAAATCAAGCAGCAAAAGCAGGGGCCCATGTCAACAGCACAAATTAGGACGTAGAAAATCGGGATTTTCCTCGCAAAATGGTAATCAGCAAACATTGAACCAACAGAAATGGCTTGGATCACGGTGCAACGTCAGAATTCAACAAACACAACTGGCTTGAGTACCAGGGAACATTTACCCTCTGGTAATCAAACATGGCAATGGAAAATCCACCATTTATAGGAGATTTTCCCATTAAAACCACCATTTATAGAGGATTTCCAATTGCCACGTTTGATTACGGGAGGGTACAAGAAATCCGTTGATTTTGACCTAAATTTGCACGTGGTTCAGGCCCGTTCAAGAAAAAACTCGGGGCTCAATGACAAATCTTCACCGTTTTGGTAGACCAATGCCATAATTTCTTCCCAAGTCCTTTGAACTAGCCAACGAGTGGATTGGATGGCATCCAGCAACTGCAAACCCCCAGGTACATCCTGCCCAAGTATGTTTCTGGTGTTCACTTTTTTCAATCATGGATCCGTAAATCAATTGGTACCTTCCAGACAACATGTTAATTCGCAAATCGTCTATAGAAGCGGTTCGCCCGTCATGCTAGAAGAGTCAATCATTTTGAGCCATGCTAAAGTGGCTGAGTTCCCCCGAGACTACAGGGAGGTGAGGCATTCGCTGATAGGCGCTCCCACCCTGCCAATTGGCGTCGTTCACGCCGTCGCTGCAGCGGCCTTGGAAAGGGAGGCCATGGTTCGCAAGAATTGTTGTGGGAATTCAACCAAGGGTATGCAGCAGGCATCTACTGGATATCTAGATTGGTATCATGGAAAATCCATTTGGTGGTTGAATCAAAACGACAATAGGACTGCAAGCAACAAGCATGGGGACTGAACTGATGAAGCCAACAAGAAAGGTGATCAAACCGACAAATTGGACTGTTCATTCACAATGTTTAGAAGTTTGATTGGTAAATGTAGGATGATTGGGGGAAAAAAACTGATACAGTAGTTGGGGCATATTGTTGTTGGGTAATTTGTGGGTTTTACCCAGCAATCTGATGATCACCCCACCGCCGCAGTTGACAATTGCCTCATCTCGGCGGGCCACATGTCCTGCCACTACGGTGAGATGTAATGGGAGATACTGGAAATTGGCCAATAATCGGTGTATTCTATAGGATGGTTTGGCTGATCTCTAGATCTTAATAATCCATGATATATGCCACAATCAAAAAATCACACGAAATAAAGCAATGGTTTTGTTTCGGGTCAAAACTGGGTCTCCCAAACACTGGACGACTATCAAAAAAAATGGAACAAATAAATATATATATATATATATACAAAAGAAAATCCATTTTTTTTCAAGGCAAAGTTAACCAAGTATGTGTTTTTTTGAGATATCTAACCATTTGTACACACCAAAAGACTGCGCCTCTGGTGAGGACGGCATCAGGGCCACAAACCCGAGTCGCCCGGTAGCGCGCCCGGGTCGCGCGCGACCCGTAGCGTTGAGAAGCTGCAAAGGCCAACCCGTGGCGCGCAACGGTTTGGCATAATTATGACGCGTCTTGCCTCCATACATGTGTGTGCCATACGTATATATTACATATGTGGAAGTGTTTGTATATACATATATACATATATACATATATACATATACACATATGTACATTTACACATATATACATATATCATATATACATATACTGCGCTAGGACAAAAGTTTTTCCTCTTGAGAGCATCCCACAACCCTTTTCCCTTCGACTCCTACAACACTCTTCCTTCTTGCGGACCACGGATCAGTTCTGTAGCCTTTAAAAGAATTCTAATTTAAAATGTACCATTTATTCGATCCACCACGCAGGCCACACGAAATGGCCCTTGAAATCTGATCCGCGTGATGATATCCGATTTTGTGGCGTCACTGACGGGAAAAAACTTTATT
>BGPT01000205.1:197799-257799 GCA_003297045.1 Symbiodinium sp. clade C Y103
CTCTTGAGAGCTTCCCACAACCCTTTTCCCTTAGACTCCTACAACACTCTTGCTTCTTGCGGACCACGGATCAGTTCTGTAACCTTTAAAAGAATTCTAATTTAAAATGTACCATTAATTCGATCCACCACGCAGGCCACACGAAATGGCCCTTGAAATCTGATCCGCGTGATGATATCCGATGTTGTGGCGTCACTGACGGGAAAAAACTTTATTCGTCCTGATGTATACATATACATATATACATATATATATATATATACATATTTACATGTATACATATATACATATATATATATACATATATACATATATATATATACATATATACATATACACCTACACAAATATACACAAATATACACATACACATTTACAAATACATATTTATATATATATATACGGGAGTGTATATGTATATTTATGTACATACATGTGTGTATGTGTATGAGTGTATGTGTATGTATACATGTATAAATGTACATACAAACATATGTACATATATGTATATATACACATATACATATATACATATCTACATATATGTATATATACACACTTTCATTTATACATATCTACATTTGTACATATATACATATATGCATATATACATATGTACATATATACGTATATACATATATGCAAATATATATGGGTGTATTTATGTACATACATGTGTGTATGTGTCTGAGTGTATGTGTGTGTGTATGTTTAAATAGAGACATATATCATAACTATAAACTGTCTCCCAATAGATTTTTCAGAATTTGACTACATCAAGTATTGAATTATAAGATAGTTTGACTTATATTCATGATGAGATCGTGCATTTGAGGTTGAATTTCTGAATGATTGGATGGATCATTATCCTCCACACACCTGAAGCATTGGCAAAGGATAAAATGGGGCAACAAAATATACAAAGCAGTGGATCAAAACTATTGTAGAAGAATTGGCGGGATCAATATGGGATGCAAGAAAAATCAGCCATATCGACCAAGATGTCTAATATAGCTAACCCATATTATAAAATATGTATATATATATATATATTACATAGATCCATTTGGTAAGAATACTCAACAACCAGCTGTCTCGAGGTCAAAACCAATGCACTGATCGCGTGCCCATCAGGATGAATCCGTGAAACCACTGGGCTGTCTCTATCACGGAACCATTGTGAAACAATGTGGTGGCAACATGCAAAAGAAACAGAACTGGCTGGGATATGAAGATCCAGGGATTGTGATCTCTGGGCGATGTTTAATGTATATACTTCATGGAGTAAGCCATTTTTTGCATGATTTCCCTCATAGTAACAACCCAAAGATGGCAGTTGCAAATTCTCCACGCAACAATTACTTTACTTCGAGTGATCCCCACTGTGACCAGTCAGAATTTCTGACATAATTTCTGGCAAAAGTACTGATATTCTTTCTGGCATATCATATCTGTTTGGCAAGGAAGGGGAGGAGAGGATAACTTTGATGAAATCTAGAGACCGAAGGTCTCTAGATTTCATCAAAGTTTTCCTCTCCTCCCCTTCCTCCTCCTCGCTGTTGTATCTGGCGTCCTCTCTGACACTATTTGGCATATTTTCTGGCATTCTATCTGGCAATCTTGATGCTACAAATGTTTTGGCATTCTATCTGGCAATCTTGATGGCATATGTTCTGATATTCTTTCTGGCACTAAATCTGACATATATTCTGACATTCTACCTGGCATTCTATCTGATGCCTATTCTGATGTATAATTTTGACATTCTTTTCTGGCATTCTTTTCTGGCATATCTTCTGACATTCTTCCTCGCATATCTTCTGACATTCTTTCTGGCGTTCTATCTGGCATATCTTTTCACTGCGATCGGGAGCTCCCGGTGGAGGTCCGGCAGTGCCCACTGCGATCTGGAGCTCGCGGTTCAGGTCCGGCAGTGCCCACTGCGATCGGGCACTCGCGGTTGAGGTCCGGCAGTGGCCACTGCGATCGGGCACTCGCGGTTGAGGTCCGGCAGTGTCCACTGCGATCGGGCACTCGCGGCAGATGAGGTCCGGCAGTGCCCACTGCGATCTGGAGCTGGCAGCTGAAGCCCGGCAGTGCCCACTGCGATGTGGAGCTGGCGAGGAGGACGACGACGAGGAGAAGAAGAAGAAGAAGAAGGAGAAGGCCGAAGACAGCTCGTATAGAATCTAACAACCCTCACCTGGCAGGTGGGTAAAAAAGGGTCACAGACCCATTCGCCACGGGGGAAAACAACATGTGGCCAGTTCCACTTCAAGGATGCGCAGGATTTTTTCTCCAGTTTCCTCTTGACTTGTAGCTGTCTTTGGCTTGACCTTTTCCCACTGGAAGGGAAGCTCTTTGAGCGGAGGGAGAGATCTCCTGTCTTGGTACATCCAAACATATCCAAACCAGGAGTGGGTGGGGATATCAAGCATAAGTTTTCGGAATGGGTGGGGATATCAAGCATAAGTGTTCAGAAATAGAAATGGACAAAGCATGAAATGGTGGATGATTCGGGTCCCTAATGGTGGAAACACCAATTCTCTTCAACATCATTGATATTTGTTGATCATTCTCCCATGTGTACTACAGTAGGTTGCTATTGGGTGTTGAAGTTGGGACAACGCTGGAAGGGAAGGCACTTTGCACGCTGTCGGCTCACTCAACTATGGTACCGGGTCCCTTCTGGCGGGAGAAGACCAAACCTCCGGCAACTTGCTGTGACAGGAAATCCCACATAAGGGTATACCTCAAAAATGGCAATGCTAGATCATGCAAACTTGGGTACCGGAGGGACCTGATTTTCAGACAAACCCGCATGTGGGGACATTTATTTCCAATGGGTTTACTACGCAAATTTTCCCAGAAATCGTTGGGAAAGCTGGTTTAATCATCTGGTTTCTCAGGTCATTGCCTTCAACCCCAGTTGAACATCCAAAGCTTGAATGCTAAAGGAAACAAATCAACTAAGCTTCGTTTCTGATGGGAAAAAAAACAACCGCACCCATGCTCCGTGCAACAACAATGGACATAAGTTGACATAAGTATGCCGACAAGAATTGGGGGGGATACATGAAGATGGTTCAGTTGAAAATTCCAGGGTCGGGAAATGCCAATCACTCAATCTTCCAAGCGTTGGGGCTCACTGGCCCTGCAGGCCACTTTTTTGCGGCTACAGATCGCTCCCAGAAACCCAGTTCCGAGAAACGGTGCCTTTGTCACGCTAGCGAAGATGTCAGCCGATGTCCGCCTTGGTGAGTGGGTGTTGGAACGTTCCAGGATGTGAGCCAGGAAATCTCTGCAAATCTGTGGGGCTCCAATGTTAGAAATGCTACAATTACAAACCAAGATTATGAGGGAGTGAGAACAACTACAGATTACTACAGAATGATGGAACAGTGTTTTACTAACACATGGTGACTTCCGGATAGCAACAGCCAACGGCTTCAATAATTCAGCAGCCATTTTGACAGCAATTTGCATCGCTGCGTAGGGGGTTCAGTTTATATAAATGGCTCGGGTGGATGCTAGAAGTTCAGCAGCAAGTTCGGCGGCTGTCTCCCCCGCTCCATGGCAAATATCGAAGATGCAATCATTCAAAAATGCCACTTCATCTGCATTTCCCTGATCCGCACGTCCCAAGTGTTTGGAACATGTCTGTTTGGCTTGACTCTCATCTGCACTACTGCAGCTGGCCAGCAGGGAAATGTGTGGGAATTGTATTTCATCCACTCTCTGGAAATATGCAGCTGCTTGCGCGCTGCCGCCCAATTCCTGCCATGTGCTAGTGATAGCGAAGTCCGAGTCGGTGGACATTTGCTGCGAGAGACTCACTTTGCGAGCCGGCTTCAGCTGGCCGTTGATAAACTTTGCATCGCTCCTATGGCACCAGGCCACAAAAACATACAAAAGCCCCAAAACAGCTTTCCAATTTCATCATCTTCCAACAACTCTCCTCATCTCAAATGCTGGAAATGTTGATTTTTCACATGGCCACCCTTTGAAAAAAAAAAACGGGGCCGATGCGTCCAATGCCCAGGCTCGCCTCCTCTTCATGATCATCTGGACATTGAGATGATGCTTGGGCCGGCAACTGAGACTCAATACTGCAATGTCCGTCTTGCCATCTTTCGTTTGCATGTTCAAACGAACGTGGTTGTGACCTGGGTTTGATTGATGCACAAAAAGCTAGTCGCAACCCCAAAAATCATCCCCAAGAAAATCCAATGACTAATTTTGCCACTGGGTTAAGTGTGGGGTATCATGAATTACTTGTATCAGTATTGCGGTGGGTGAAATGAGTCGTTTGATTTTCAAGGATCTCTATGACCAGGAACTCAGAACTTTTGACACGACCAGCGAGGCAAAATCGCATTGTGCACATAGCAAAGAAAAAACAAAAGTGGCAAAGCAACAGGGTGTTGGGTTTTGGATCACTATCATTATCTGTATCTGATGGGTGATGTCGGTCCATCCGAATGAGAGGCTTGGAAGGGTTTGCTTTGAAAAAACTGAAAGGACTGACAAGTGACCGTTGGGGCCATCCTTCTTGGTCACGATGAAACCACTCAAATAATCGTTCCCGTCGGGAACTGCCACGGTTTCTTCGTTTTGGACCACAGTCCAGTCTTCCTTTCCTTTCCGAGCCCGCCACTGGCAGTCATCTGCTGTGATTTCCAGTAGTTGCCTTTGTGAACCACCTGTTCTGTCCGCCAAGAGCAAGCCCTTGGTGAAGGATTGATGCCCTGAATAATGCGTATAGACCTGCCAGTCCGTGGGCACTTTCTTCAGGCTCGGCCAAGGGAGCTCTGCTTCAACACCGGAGAAGCGCCACAGGGAGAACGTCCCCTGGGTCAGGAGGGTGTAGCGCCTCCCATCAAGAGTCTTGATGTGAGGGTCGCCGTCCACGCCTGCTGTGTTGGCGATGGTTGTGCTGCTTGTACTGGGAAATACTACCTCATACACGAAATAGCTCGGGGTTCCCCAAGTGTCCCAATCATCGGAATTGCCATTGCAGCAACGGCACTCACGGATGATTCCATTATCGAGGAGTTCAAACAGCGGCCGGGACGCTGCGGCACAAATGGCATTGCAGTCCTCGAGAAATGTGGGGGAACTCGCAGCAACACCGGCATTGGAGTCTACGGCTCCCGTGCAATAGCAATTACTGCCAGGGCACAGTGCAATCGGAGAAGTAGATGTGCCTGACATGCTTCCCAAGATTTGGCTGGTTTTGGAGGAACAAAAAAGCGCTATTGTCATCCTGGCGTAGGTAAATGCTGCATCATCTTCCACATGCGGGATGGACCAATTTGATGGTGTACTCTATGATGGGCATATTTAAGTATCTTCCAAGCTGGTCAACTCAAATAAAAGGAGATGCAGTACAATGCAAACCTGGCACAACATTAAATTCCAGTTTTTTCAATGGAAAAGGTTCACAAACAACACAGGATGTGAACCCATTCAGCCATTATCGATAATTTTGATTGAAGCTTCAGCTGGTTTTTCGCCATATTCATGACTATTCATGGAAATGTTCATCGATCCAGTAAAGGTAACTCCGCACGTTTGAATTTGAACCATTCATCAATGTCTACAATGGGAATAGGGATACCTGTTGGCACCCAAACATTGGAATATCAACACAACCAAAATGGCCCAAATTTGCAGCCCCATGACCTGTATCATCATATGCAAATAGACCCAAATAGAACTACCAGTAGGAGCAGTCCAGCTAACATGAATGGAGAATACCAAACCAATTAGGTTGACGTTTTTGTGTTGATCATTTCGGCTTGTTTGTTGATTCTGTCTTCGGGAAATGTCCATTTTGCGAAACATGACCCCTTTTCGAAGCAAGATGTGTCAGGCACATTGTCAACGGTAGATTTGAAATCGACCAGATGGAAAATCCACCATTTTATGAATAGATTAATTTTCCCAGCTATAAACCTCCCTTTTGATCAGGGATTCCCCAGCCATGTTTGATGACACCGGAGGGTAGGCTCAGCCTGCCTGACTCTGTGGCTACAAGCGAGGCCGGCGACAATGGTGTTTGCAGCAAGCACGACGGCTCCGGCGATGGCTCACCCAACTCCCACGCTTCAACGGCTGCTGCCACCCACGCAAGGATTGAACATGCAAGAATCATTGATCGCATAGAAAATCCACGAGAATCAGTTGAGATCGGGGAGGATACATGAAGATGGTTCAGTCAAGTCGACTAAGTCAGGTCAAATCATGTTTCTTGAGCATCAAATGCCAATGCCGATCACTCAACTCTTCCAAATCTTCCAAGCTTCCAAGCACACGGTGTCACTGACTGATGGACAAAATGTCTGATGTCACCGATGTCTGGTTGTTGTGGCCAAAGAGTCTCTAAAGTTATGGCACTGCCACTTTTTGGGGCTACAGATCGCTCCCAGAACCACACTTGCGAGAAACGTGGCCTTTGTCACGCCATCAGCGAAGATGTCAGCCGATGTCCGCCTTGCCATCATGGGTCAAGCAAACTCCTGTGCTGTATTCATGCCAAGAAAATTGAAATCCTAAGAGCCTAAGAACCCAACCTGCTCAACAAGCCACAAGAGGCTAGGCAAATCAAAAATCAATGTCTGAGGCATCCAGGTATACACAGGCGCTACCTGGCTGCGATATGTATACAGGTCTCACCCTGGCTGGTCTCCCAAACCACTGCCGATGTGTGATCACCCCGAAGGGTACCATCACCAAGGGGCCACCTCTTCGTCCGCTCAGGTCCGCGCAGAAAATCCAGTGGCGCTGAAATACCACGGTGTAGCAGTGGTATTTAAACCCCCAGATGCCAAAAAGTTGGAAAATCTGGAAAATATGGAGGAAAACATCAGTTGAAAACATCCTGGAAGCATGTTTCTATCTTTTTGGGGGGTTGCTATACTGTATGGATTCAATATGAAACCAGCCGTTTTAGCTGTGAAATGCTGCTGTCAATACCTTTTCTGAAAAGTGACAACAAGCCGTGCAGTTAGAAATGCCACGTTCTCAGCCCTCCCGTGTTTGCTGGCGAGGCGCAAGATCAAATGACTGCAAGTGGCAGGAGGTGTGGTGTCAACAGCTCGCATCTCTCAAAATGGGTAGTGATGCAACCATGGCTGGCTTGATGTTCCAGTGGTAAAATTCGTATCTCAAACCATGTGTGTGTGTGTGCTGCCAAGTTTCGGTGGGGGGTCCTTCTTTAGATTTCCCTGGAATGGGATTCAGCCTGATTCAGGATCCAGCTGTTGAGACAATCACTTCAACAAAATGCTCAATGGAGAACAAAGCCACCCCAGGGATGGAAAAGTAACACCAGGTAACCAACCAACGGTCCCGTGTCAAGGTATGACAGGCGACTCCAATGCGAAACCAATCTCTGTCTGTAGATCCACAGCCGCACCACAAACTCAGGCATTTTTCTCCAGCTTTCCGATGTTGAACGGATCTCCCACTTGGACCGGGCCCCGCAGTGCCAGAACGTTGCGTGAGCTGACACCACTTGAGGTGGGATATGAACCAGTGAAAGTGCAGAGATTTTATCAATCTTTGTACGTTTTCCAAAAAACAGTGACCCCAATGGGCCCAAGTCCCTACAGAATCGACCTAATCTTCCACCATTTCATCCGCAGAGTCGCCAGGCCAACCTTCGGGAGGGAAAAGACCAAACCTGGGGCACGCGGGAGTTTGGACAGGAAGGGTGTAGCAAAACGCACTTTGGGGGTTCCAGAATTATCCATTAGATTGCATTAGTATCCTATGATCCTCCCATTGTCCCTATTCAACCACCTAAAACCATATAAAGCTACCATTAAACCAGTGAAATCTTTGCACGAAGCCACAGTGTTGGGCAAAAAAAGGCATTGGTCTTTTTCCGGAGAACTTCGGGGAAACGGTCTGAGCAGTGGAACTGTTTAGCCGATTGGACAATCCCAAGAATAATGTTGTTTCGTTTAATGGTTGTGGTTGATGGTTGTGGTTCATAAGCCCACTAAGAATCAATATTACCCTAGGGTAAACTAACATTGATGCACCACTTGTAGATGATTTTCCTAGGGAAACCATTGGTTTTCCACATCTTTTGGTACGTCTAACCTGGAGAATCTTTACCAACGCCAAGGGTAAAAAGCACCTCGCAGCTCAGACTCACCTGCAATCTGGTAAAACCGTGATAAAACTGTGGTAAAACTGTGGTAAACCCGTGATATCTTTCATATGTTCCTTTTTTAAAGTGTTGTAAAGCGGTAACCAATTCCATTTCCTGTTGCACTTAAGAATTATTGGGTTGATGTTCCATAATCAGCTTCAGCGATAAACCATCCAAAAAAATGGCCAGAAATGGGTGGAGAAATCATCGTAGGTTTATCATGGGGTTTGCACATTACACAACAAATTGATGCTTCGAAGGGTATGAAGATGTTTACCCCTCGTAATCAATCATGGCACTGGAAAATATACCTTTCAATATTTTCCCATTAAACTCTCCATGTTTAAGGATTTTCAATTGCCATGTTTGATTGCGGGAAGGTACGGTGAGTCATAAGGGGGGAGCTCTCAAAGACGCTCCCACACTGGGAGAAGTCGTGAACTCAGCGGTCTCAAGGCAACTTTGGGGTACCCCGATTTCTGGACAAACCCATCAGAATTTGGTTGGTGAAATGTGTGTCTGTGTATATATGATTATATATATATATAATCATATATATATATGTATACATAAAGAGAGAGAGAGAGAGAGATCCTATGATATCCCACTACAATCCCACAATATATTCTGTTGCTTCCCATTACATCCCACTAGAAATATCTAGAAATAGGTTACCCCTAAATTTGATATGTCATCATCTGATCTTCCATTAAAATTGCAACGTTTAATTGCTATCCCTCATGTTCAGACACACCCAAATATCATGTTGCTGATTATGTGTATGTATATACATATAGATTATGTGTATGTACATACATACATATATATATATATGTATATATCATGAAATATCCCAATCATGTCCCACGGTACATCATTTTACCCGATTATATGTATATATATATATATATACATATATATAATCAGATATACAAATGGATAGATATATGTGTGTATACATGTGTGTGTGTATGTGTATATTTCACTTTATCCTCATATCATGGTTTGTTTGATACCCCTGGTTATGGCCCCTGGTTGTTTACTCGGATGTGCATCACACTTGCGAATGGTCGAATGGGAGAAAAATCATCAGTCTATGACTATATATGGGTAATAATAAATAAACCATTTACCAACGGGGATGCACCCCCAAGTTGGCTTGTTATCGAGGTTTACCCTTGGAACCCGCGCCTTTCGCCCAGTTCCTTCAGTTCTCCACCCGCCTCAACGGAAATCCGCAACGAGATTGGATCAAGGGGGCAAATCGAGCAACGAGCCATGCTTCACCAACGAGAGTTTCGCCAACAAAAGATACAAATGTAATGTTACATATATATATATATACAATACATATAATATGTATATATATATATACATGTGTATATATATATATGTATATATGTATATTGATTAAAATGCAGCAACTGCAGACAAAGATTGACGGGATCCCTACCACATATATAGCATTTCAACCAACAAATAAGAGTGGTTTTGCCAGCAAAACTGAAAATAAGAAGTAACTTCAACCTTGCATGAACAAACATGCCATTTCTAGATCAAAGCACACACATCTGTCGGGTTTCATTCCATCTCCTTGATGTGTACTTGTTTTTTTTACAACCCTGCCACTACTTCAGATGTTCTGACCTCTGTTGGAAACCTTCGAAACCGATATGTATGGAGATTTCTTTGGAAACAACCAATAGCATCAAGACTACTAGGCTTCAGCCTGGCCAGGACTTCCAACGGCCGCACCTTCAAAGCATATTGCGCCCAAAGCGGATCCTGCTGACCGCATTGCCATGGTGCCACTGGTGGTTGCATCATCCATCGCATCTCGCAGATGTTTCAAACACAGGTTCTACATCCTCAAACCCGTGACTTTCCGCTTATCAAAGAATGTGTTCGTCCCAAATTGAAATATCCACTGATTGATCAGTATTTCCATCATGAATGATGATCATGTTTGCCCATGTTTGTATCAGTTTCCTTCAAACATGTCCAAAACATGACCACTTTTGAGGCCTCAAAGGAGGAGTCCGGCTCGCGAAGCAGAAGATCGCAACTGACAACGAAACGTGGCCCAGGGAGCGGGATGAACTGGTCAGTGAGTGATTGATCCCGATATGTGGATTGGTGGGCTAAGTAACCCTGAAAAAGGGAATATAGGGCAATATGCTGTATTTTCATGGGGTCGGTATGATACCATTTTGGTGATGAATAAGGTATCTTAAGCAACAACAATAGGACCAGATACAATGGGGATATAATTGTTCGGATCCACCAAAATATAAACCATCACCAAAAGTTGTGGTGTATGAAATTGTGTAGACCCTCCAAGTTGGGGTACTTGGTACCAGAATTCGGTGGGGGGGGTGTTCATTCGTAATTGCTCATACCAAAATTGTGGTCAATCGTTTCATATTGCAGTACATATCCCCCTTGAAATTCACCCCAAGGGGTCAGGGCCCGCATTTTGTAGCTATAAACCGCGCGGTGTGCAAGAAAGCCTACAAAATGCATGGGTGCAAGTGAAAAATTGTTCTTACAAAATGCGCTGGGCAGACACATCAATCCATATTTTTTAAACACCCTTTTTGTAGGGCGGTATTTGGCCCAAATTTCTGAATTCAAAATTATTTTGAAAATGAAATTTGTGAATGATCTTGGACCCTGAGGCCCAAAAAAGGATAAAAAGGGCATCATTTTGTAAGAAATTGCTGTTCTGCCATTTCCCTGGAATTTTTCTCACTCAGCCCTCAATTGTCTTTAAGGATCAACCCATCCTTTTCGTAAGAAAATGGGTCCAATGTGCATCTCCGAAATCGCAAAATGGTGGTTGCGTTCAGCAGCAACAAACCCTGCAAAAGTCTGCAAAACATGACTTCCCTAAGAGAATGACCCCTAAAAGTGGCCGAAGGGATTCTGACAAAATGCATGGCCCCAACCCAGGCAAGTTTTCAAACTGCATTTTGGCATTGCTATATGATAGTGATTTTAGGCCTTAATCATCTCTTTTTTCATACAATATGCCAGGGTGCAGGCAAATCCCTACAAAATGACCCCCTGAAATGGACCTTGAGGCCTTCCGAATTGGTACATGCTACAAAATGGCTGGGTAGGGCAGGGGAAAGTGGTTTCCTACAAAATGACCCCCCAAAAAAAGCCTTCATATGGGCCTTGAGGCCGACCATTTCATACGGGGATCAGTACATACATTTACAGTAATATCATATTATCATTTAATCATCCCAAAACGTCCTTGTGGAACGGATATGAAAAAATAGGCAATTTTATGTCGACTGATGCCATGGGTCAAAATTGAACACCCCAAAATTCGGGATACGTTGCCATACACCGGTGGGTGTGTTTTCGGGACAACTAGCAAAGCCGGAGGCCTCCAAATTTGGAATCCGCTTAAATCTCCCATGGCTTAAAATGTTTAAGACCTCATGAAACCTATGTATTTTCCGATCTAAATATATGTTGGCTGTATTTCCCACAGCTGTATCTCCCATCGTATCGCCGTATCGCATTAGATGCATCCCTCCATTGTTTCAGGCGCATCCAGCGGCCCAAAACCACCGCCTCACTGCCACAGGTATCCAAATCCCTCTCTCTGGCGCCAGCTCGTCGATCTGGGGACGATGGCTTGAAACCCTTGGGGACCAAAAATCAGATATGGCTGTGTCGCAAAAATGGTGGATGGGCCCCAATCTGTGGGCATTTCAAGAAAAACAAGTGGAAAATAGCGGTGAATCAAACAATGGGATTTCGGGGTCGCAATTTCAGACAAACTCTTGGAGCAATGGAAATCCTGGTGCATGACAAACCAGGCAAACATTAAAGATGGTGCTCCAGAATCCGCGGTCTGAAGCGACGAGCGGGGCGTAGGTCCCATCATGGCTCTTTCTGCTAGTTTCTCTAGGCCATTGGATGCCGGGCAAATCATGATTCAGCGGTCCTTTGTCATTCAGGCCTCTGATTTGATGTCCCCCCTGAAAAACAAGCCACGCTATTCTCAGCGAACGGCCGAAAACTCTAGCAACACAATTAAGCCAATCTTAAATCAGTTGATGCCAGGCGCAAAACGGCAGAGTTTTAGATGCTTAGATAAAGGTTACTTAAGAAGTGAGAATGTTTATATAGTCGCTTCGTGAGTGTTAATCAAACAATGTTACTCAATGTTACTCAATACATCAGAATTTTTGCTTGGTGAAGTTCAGATCCTACTGTGTCTCGTGGTTGGAAAGCTCTTGGTAGCTCCTTAGCTCCCCTTTTTTCACAGGGAAAAATTGATTGCCCCTAGCCCCGTATACCGCTCCCTCCATTCCCCATTCCCACTGACCCGCCTCATCCATGCGCCAGATCACGTTGTTCCAGAAGAACTTGAAGCGCAGAGCCGACCCAGGACCCTGGGCATCTGTTGTTCCACGCAATTTGTCGATGATAGGATTTCTCGGAATCCCACAAGAAATGGCTGTTTTTTTTTCAGAAAAAAACAAAGCAAATCCATTGTGAAATAGATGGAAATGACCTGGTTCTTAATGAGTATCTCTGTCGAGTGTAGCTCATTCGCACTACAGCAATCTGGTGCTAGAGCCAACCAACCCAGTGAAAAACATGTCATATAGTCAATTGGGGATCATCATCCTAGGTTTTTTCTTAAAGTAATGTTGTTTCAACTTGGGGTACCATCAAAATATCATTTTGAAATAACAAACTTTGTGTCGGCAAAAAAAACTTCAAAGACATCTTCAATCATGAGTGGTTTACCTTTAGATTGGTATTTTCGAGTCGCAGTCAACAAGGTTGCCTGAAAATTGGAAGCCGAAAAATCCCAGGGTCTTTCATGGTCTAGTCTATTATCATTTTCCCTTAGTTTCCCCATCATTTTTCCACCCTATGAAAATAACCATCTTTTGGATTCTTTTGGGCGCTCCATCCTCCAATTTTCAATCTCAGGGCCCCCAAGCGTTCTCGATCCACTCGCATGCCGCGCTGAAGTCGTCACTGCGAGGCGGACAAAGTTGATTGAAGATGAATCAAAAAACATCAGTGGCCATTTCAGGTACCTAAATTGGAGGTACCTACCATGTAAGATCTAGTTACTTACCTTACATAAGATCCATGGAAGGGCTAGGCAAGGGAATATACCAATGGGTTGGTCTGAAAAGAGGGTACCCACAATTCCAGTGGATAATCATTATCTTTCCATATCTTTCCCGTCAAATGGCTATTTGGGGTTTTGGGGGGGGGGTACCCTAATTTCTGGCAAACGCAAAGAGCTGAAGCTGCTGCAGGCCCTCCATTCTTCTGCTTTTCGACACAGCATAGCGAAGAATGCGGTGTCTAACATCGCTGCTTCCAAATTAGCTTGATTGGCACATCCTCCGGACCCACCGATGTGGCGAGTGGCGATCTATAGCCATACGAAGGGCCAAAGCTACAGGAAGTACCAGAGATATGCGAGGTCTCAGACTCATAGAAATTCGGTGCTCAAATTGTTTGACCTGGAGGGACAAGAACTAGCTGCAAAATCAACGGGGGCAAGGATGGTTCCTTCTCCAAGCTGGTCTGAATCAAAATCTCCAAGTTGTCTTCATCCCTGAAATCCCACAACTCCTGAGTCGCCAAAGATGTTGGATCTGAGCTGCTTCCAAATTAGCTTGATTGGCACATCCTCCGGACCCACCGATGTGGCGAGTGGCGATCTATAGCCATACGAAGGGCCAAAGCTACAGGAAATACCAGAGATATGCGAGGTCTCAGACTCATAGAAATCCGGTGCCCAAATTGTTTGACCTGGAGGGACAAGAACTAGCAGGGTTTCTTCTTCTTCTTGCAGGGTTTTCAAAACAAAAATATATACAAAATTACAAATTTAGTATATAATGTGGTAAACCCAATGCCATAAACCACCCCACGAACATCCATGGTTGGGGGTCCTTTTCAATGATCCCAAATAGGGGTACGTATATTCAATAATAATATCTATTGGGGATGGTTCATTACTGGGTTTACCTCATTTTGCAAGCGTAACTGTACCTGTAGTCCTGATGAAAGGTTGCCTGGTACATTTGCACTTGCAACCACATTTCTTCAAAAACCACCCTGATCCAAGCGTCTTTGTCAACTAAAACCACTTGCTTCATGAGGCATTAACCACAAGACTTAGACAAGTTCCACTTGGAACAAATCAATGCAAACCTATTTTGGGTATTCCATGTCCAGGCGTCAAAAATGCAGGGAGTATGATGGTTCACCAATGGAGTGGGGTGTCGGAAAATGGGCTATGCGGCTATACCCACACGAAAGAATTGAAAAATGGAATAAAATATATAAAATAAAATAGTGGCACGTAAAGCCCTGGATGATTGGGTACTCATTTTCAGACATCCAAATCCACCCATTTTAGTGCTGATTCCCCCAAATGCCATCCTTTTTTGCTCAGCTGGTCTCGACTTAACTGGGCCTCCACAGGTCACAGTGCCAACACCAGTGCAAAACATGACAAATATTTGTGGGATCCTACAACCACTGTCACCATCCCTGTGAGGGATAGTAGGAAAGTCCAAGATACCACTCCCAGATTTTTTGGAAGATGTTGCATGTGGTTTTTCCTCCAGGAAATCACGAAAATGTGAGGGTGAAACCCCTGGGTTTTCTTGGAAACCAACCCAGTGAAGTGCTGAATCATGGGATACGACAAAAACCATGGGGATGTGACAAACGATCGTGGAAATCATCAGCCAACAAAACTTGAAGGACAAGAAGTGCCCAACAAAATTGAGAAGGAAGAAGTAGTGGGCAAGGCTAAGGCAAACTCTTCCATGGGTCCAGCAACAAGTCCTGCTTCTATTCACACCAAACAACTGGGCAAGTCCCAAACTGGAAGCCCACTTAAACAAAGAGTTTCCAGTTTTCATAGGAAAAAAACAAAACAAATTCACATGGAGCTTGACCCAACCCCATGATTTTTAGGCTCGGGTCAGGTCCCTCCAAGTTGACACTGTGGCATGTGGGAGGTGCGGAGGCTGCTTTGTACATTGGTGGTCAAAGCCAGGATGTGTTTCTTACCCTCTGGTAAACAAACAGCTCTGGCTGGGGCAACCCCAAATAGGCCAATGCACACCTTCTAAACTGGACATGTCTGGTACGTTTTACCATCCCATTTTCCGGGGCGCTAAGCAGGGTTGCTCCAACAGTAGGTAAAAGTTGCCTGACAAAAGGGGAAAATAACGTTAACAACCCGTGATTCTTGTTGAGCCATCCCTCTTGAAAAAATGTGAATGTCCATTGCCATCTCACATTACCAGAGGGTCTTCAACTCGGTTCTCTCAGCCGCGCAGCACGGTAAACCGCCTGTGCTAGGTTCAGAGGGATTCAACCCCTCCAGTACTAAGGATTTATTCAGGGCTTATTAGCCACCAACGACCACGTTGGAAAGACCTCTCATTGACCGGTCATTGGTGGTCAACCCTGGGGAGGTTGGTTGAATTGTGCCAGGAGGAAACGGCCAACCTATCAGTGGCTTCAAGGTTTGAGGTAGCGACGGATCTGGATGGTTAAATCATCAAACGGCTCGATGCGGCTTCCACATGTTTCCATACTGACAGGTTTCCAAACATATATGCAGATTTCGATGGCTGTGAATTTCTGAGATTCTGACCTACAGTACAACCAACAAGTGGGGCATTCTTGTTTTGCTCAACTCCATGGGATAGATATTCATCATGTGCATGCCCCCACATTCCGGGTCCCAGCTACTCTTACACTCCCTCAAACGCTTTCACCTACGGAAAGCTCATCTGGAGGCTCTCGAGATCCTCGGTCATCAACCATCCCCAATTCTTATCATCATCACCATTAATGTGGGTAAAACAAAGCCATAAACCATCCCCAATGACTCACCATAAATAGGTGGGATTCCAACCATTCCCAAATGGGTGGTTTATGGCATTGTTTTACCCACATTATCGATTCTTTATATAACTCTCACCAGCTTGAAACGGCACCTTCTAGAGCTGACCCTCTTTCACCGCCTGGCATTTGCTGCTGATCCGTGACGTCCCACGAATCAACATCACCAGCTGCCCCGAGATGTGTGGGGAAAGAACCATAGCAACACCTACCAAGAACCATTTCAGGACCTTCAGGATGATGTTTAATCAATAAAAACTTGAGAAAGCACCCTGAATGGAAAAAAAAATGACTCATGTCACCTGTTGTGGAAGTTACAATGCAGCATTCAGGGCGGGGTCAAATCAGTCGCTGGGAGTTTCTGGGATGAGTCACCCCTTGTGAAAAAATCAAAGCTGAAGGGGCGATTTGCCATGGCTGATATATTCGTACTAGCTAAGCTAGGAATCTGCAAACTTTTGGTTTGATACGGATACCCATGAAAATAGGATCATTCAGATTCCCAAATAGATAAAGATGGTCTTAATCAAGCTTCTCGAGTGACAAGCCCTTTCTGGATCAGGGTTTGTGAACCAAGCTCATCACACTGCCGATGCCTTCCAAAACTCATTTGTCATCCTCAGCTCCTCCTCCTGAAAATCTTGCTGGACCCAGGCTAGAGAGGTTTGTTTCTTCTATATACCCCTTTTGTTGATAGAGCTGCGAGGAGGCTTCCCAATTTTTGTAGGCGATGCGGAGGGCACATTGACTTGGCATTCCAGAGGTTCGGGTCAATTTTAATGTAAAAGCCATACCATGTTGGGGGATACCCAATGATTTTCCCCATGTCCAATTAGGACCAGGCAATGGTGCATTTTGGGGTGTTCTCGGTCGATGTTTCTTGGGTCCAACAAATGGGTTTGTCTGAAATCAGGTACCCCAAAAACAAGAAATCATGGCTTACACCCAAACTAATCCCCTTAACATCACGAAAATTGCCAAGAGATTTGGAGACAATGACCTTATCATATGCTCCATTTGGCTTGGCCCAAAACTAGGATGCCCCCCAAATCCATTGGCGCTTAACCATCACTTTCCCAAAAAGAAAATGGCAATCTATCTGTACGGTGGTGCCCCCCCCGCATTCATGTTTGTTGGTTTGTAAACTCCATTATCTAGTTTCGATATATCTACCATACACCATTATGAACATTGTTATGGATCAACTTAGCCATCTAGGCCTGGTTAGTAAGTCCCCATTCAGTCATTTATCCCATCTATAAATGGATGAAGTAACTTGAAGTAACTATGGGTATGTACCGCGATCCGTGGGATCATTCTCCATCTGGGCAGCCCTTAGCTTGGGACCGGTCCCACATTTCGGAGTCCTGCTGGTTCTTCCAGAGTCGATCCTGCTCCTGCCGAAACTTCTTCACCCACCTCGGAGCACGCCCAGTGAAACATGGGAAATCTAGCAACGAACATGGGAAATTCATCATCAAATGTGAGGACATTGTGTGGATATTGACATTGTAAGATATTCGCTGCCTAGGAGTTGTGGCAAAACTTGTGGAGTTTCTGGCCCCGAACATTCCTCAGAAGATTTCAATTTGAAAATGTGTTCTTTGTCTTTGTTTGAGTATTTGGTCTTTATGAAGCTTTCCGACCCAAATGATTCAAGATTAGACCATTTCGGTATTGAAACCCTGGTTTTGGGGATCCCCCATTTTAGGAAACTCCCTTGCACAGGGGGGAAATCAAACTCAGTTGGTTGGTGCAAGAGCCACTCGTCCCAGAAATGTCGAAATCAATTGGCATCTCGAGCAGATTGGGAACCAAGTGATTTCTATGGCTTGCCAGCATCATGAGAACAGATCTGCCCCAGGCATTTGCCCATCCCATCGGACAATTCTCCTGAAAAAAAACGCGGTTTTTGAACAGAGATTGACCAGACATTTTTCGGAGGATCCTCCCGTTCTATGGCCATTTTTGATTCGAATGGTATCCCACTGGGATCGTTCCAGGCTTCCGGGCTGCCCTCGGTTCCAGGCCTGGCTTTGTCCATTGGTGAAACGTGCTGAAACTTGGGGAAAATGCGGAGATGTGACGTTCTCGAAAAAGATCGGAAGATGAGTCATGTTTTTCGGGATTTGGCAATTTTTGCGGCGAACTTCCTGGAAGCCATGGGTAAGAATCATGGATCCATATGGATTGGTTCAAGAAAATCCTCACCAGAAACCATGGTGTGGTTTACCAATGATGATACGGTTCCTTTACTTTCCCATCATCTAATTCTAGAAATCATGGCTCAACAATGGGCTACCAATTTTTACACAAGGGACCACAAATCGGTGGTCATCTTTACTATCAAACCATATTGCCATAGATTGCCATGTTCATTCATCTGCCCCCGAAAAATCTGGGAGGACGTCATCTGTTGGTGCCACCATGGTTGGATGAGCCATATCCATTGTGAAGGCCCCACCTGTGCAAGACTTCACGGAGAGTCACTGATTGCGCTTATGGGTCAAGATTCTTTGCCCCCAATTTTGGAGTCGGAGGGTTTTAGACTGACATCCACAACATATGCTCAAAAAGGTACCAATTCTGCAGGTCTAGTGGTGCCCCCAAAAAAAATGGGTCGCCATCGCCCTCAGGTCTGGTGGAACCCCGGAAGTTCGCTGCCTTCCATTTCAAGCGTTGGATCTCTGCCTGCAATGGAGGAAATCTGCCACATCATGACAATGGATAAAGAAGCCATGGACGATCACTTCCAGTTGGGGATGGGTTAAAATTAGATCTCCCTAAAATTGGATGTTTACTACTAGAAATGAAGAGAATCTCTGGTTGAGCCTTAAACTTTGACCCACAAACCCATGTGTTTCTTTTGATTCTCATGGTTGTTTCTGCCATCAACTGAAACAAGCCATCCATCGCCATCGCCTTGTGACACTGGTCGATGGTCTTTAAGATGCGTTGCTGGCTGTGGAGATCCAAGGGCCTTAACTTCCGACTGACCTGGTTCGAGGCACGACCGAGCACGTCTGAATCAATATTGCCCCTTTAGAAAAATATGAAAAACCGGTTTGGTATGTTATTCATCATCATCATCATCATCATCATCATCATCATCATGATCGTCATCAATGTACCTATTGATTATTGAATGGGGGGAACCCATTATACCAACTGGTGGAACAGGGACATCTATAATCTGACTTTTCGTGGAGCGTCATCAAACAAAGACAACAAGATCACATTTTTTGCACCGGCCATGATCTGTAACACTGTAGCAACCCTCTCATCGCGATCTTTCCCATCCACAAATTCGGGCTACCAACAGGGCAAAGATATTCTTGGCACTAACAGATTGCAAAGTTCTTCCAATGTCGAGACAACCAGCCAATCTCCTTCAACGACTTGATTCAACGAAAAAGCTGTAGGAAACCATGCTTTTGTTGCCTCAACCAAGTCTGTGAAAGCAATGAATAATTTGGTTTTGCCGTAACGTTGGGGATTATAGCCAAACAACATCTGGGGTTCCCTGAAATAGGGATAACCCCCAAATCATCCATCATTTATGGATAGATTTTCCACTATATACCATCCAGCTATTGGGGTATCACAATCTATAGAAACCCCCCATCTTCTCCACCTCAACCAGTTTGGCTCGCTTCGCCAGTTCCTGTCGCAGTTGGGGCAACCCCGCAACCCGTGTCACCCAGCATCATTCGGGATGATACTGAATATGTCAACGCCGGTTAAATTCAACATTCAATGGGGAAGATCAAGATAAATATCAGGGAGACTGTAACTAATACAACCATGTTTTGGGTTTTAGGCTTAGGGTTTGCGGTTTTGGTTTCAGGGTTTGGGATGGGTGTTGATGATGAAGTTAGATGATGTTGATGGTGTTGACGTTGTTGACGTTGATGACTATGATGATGATGATGATGATGATGATGATGATGATGATGATGATGATGAGGATGACGATGATGATGATGATGATGATGATGATGATGATGATGATGGTGATGAGGGTGTGCAAGAACTAGCAATAATTCACTAATTATAGCTAAATAAAAAGATAAGAATGAGAAAGAAATACATAAATAAATGTGTATATATATATATTATTATATTATATTATATTATATTATATTATATTATATTATATTATATTATATTATATTATATATTATATATTATATATTATATTATATTATATCATATATTATATTATATATTATATTATATATTATATTATATTATATATTATACTATATTATATATTATATTATATTATATATTATATTATATATTATATTATATTATATTATATATTATATTATATTTTATATTATATTATATATTATATTATATATTATATTATATATTATATTATATATTATATTATATATTATATTATATTATATTATATATTATATTATATTATATTATATATTATATTATATTATATTATATTATATTATATTATATTATATTATATATATATATGAATAAATGAATAGGCAAGGTAATCACTTTCTCAAGTTCGATTATTTACCTGGGAAAAATGTCGCGATTTTTCCAGTTCGCAAAGTGTGAAATTACCAGAGGCTATGCCATTTATCGGTGATTTCCCCATAAAACCTGCATTTCAGTGGATCTCCCACTAAAACGACCATTCAAAGATCATCTTCCCATTAAAAACCACCCTAGGCATGGATTTTCCCATCAACACCTCCATGTATAGATGATGTTCCCACTAAAACCACTATTTCTAGCAGATTTCCGATTCGAACCACCATTTTGTTGGTCATCTTGTCACCCTGCTGCGCTGGCACCTTGTCGCTCCACGGGGGCTTGGACTTGAAGTCGGAGACCCATTGAGAGACCTGGAGTGCCATGGTTGCCTCGTGTCTGCCCAGCCAAGAATCTGGCCATTTTTCAGAAATGATATTTGATATGGCTGAATATTGAATCATCCCTCAAAAATATATCTATAAGTATTCCCAGAGATGTTAATAGGTGAATGTAGATGAGGAATTATCACATGTATATGTATGTTATATCATACATATATATATATATATATACATATATATAATATACCTATAGTCTATAGTGGACGATATTTCATAGTAATTTTCACTAGGATAGGAAGAACTAGCCAAACATATCATGAAGGAGGATGGAATATCTTTTGGAATATTTATGGGAATGGAGGTTCTAATGGGCTAGTAATGAAGATAATTTGGGGATAATGTGGTCAGCCCAATGCCATAAACCTAGCATTGGGGGACGGTAACCATAGTACCCGTAAAAATGGTGATTTTGGGGAAGGCTGACTCCTGGGTTTACCACATTAAACATGTTGTCGCGTGTCTATGATCTTTAGTTCTTCCCATCCAGCATAATCTTGAGGGATTCCCATCCATATTTAGTTTTTGTAAACACCTGTGCGTTCCTATTTTCTAGTGGGTGGTATGACAAGCATGACCATCCACTAAGATGAGTTATCAGGTCCTGCTTTGATTCCTAATGGATATCTATTTTTCAGTCTGTCAGTGGGGGCTTTGCCGTCTCCACCGAAGGTTGCTTACCCACGTTGGTTTGCTGATTTCCACCATCTTCTTCCCCAAACGGCTGGTTTGTTGCTGATATCATATTTGTCATGCAACCTAGATATCAGTACATTGCTCTTCTTGAATACACCTGCTTTTGCTCGAACACAATCCCACAAGCCATTCCCCTTTGATTCTTCATGTCCGTACCCTGCCAAGGGAAAAATCATATGATCAAGGAAGAGGCTTTTAGCATCTTTTACCAATATCCGCATCAAAGACTCTTGAGTATTATTCGTATCCCTCTTAACTCATCATCCCTATTCATGATGTTTAACCCGAAATTACACGTTTGTTTGCTGAATATTCTGGGAAGAAGGTGATGATGATGATGATGATGATGATGATGATGATGATGATGATGATGATGATGACGATGACGATGACGCGTCGAGTTCAGCCAATACATGAGTGGAGCTGAGCCCAAAAATTGCCGCAAAGAACCTTGTTCATCTCCTGCTCCCCCATGTCCTTCATGGTGTCCTGGAACAAGCGCATCCACCTCGGCCGAGAGACCCCAGCAGAATTGGGAAAGACTGGGGAGATGGGTTATGGTCATCTCACCATCATGGGGAATCCTCATCAATGGATATATTATGCCACTTTTTTCATGGCAGGATAGCCATCCCCGAACTTGTGAGAAAATAAAAGAGGTAACTTGAACATCACATAATGATCTGATTTATGTTGTTGACATACATATATATGTACCTGCTGGCTCGTCCCAGGAATCGTAAGTGGGCTAGTTCACCCCACTTAAGTAGGCGAGGTACGGGCCATGTCCAGTTCGTTTGCTACTAACAAGGTGGTGGCCCCCCAGTTATGCTTGTTGGTTTCTAACCCCTATTGACTAGTGCGATATATCTACCATAAACCCAATCAGACCCCTATACACTTATAAATAAACTTAGCTATCATAAATCAACTATACGTTTCCATTGATGGTCGATAAATCCCCATTTCAAATGTGGATAAAAACCTATCAAAACTGGGGGCCCACCATCAACCACACATTCTTGTTGCTTGAATCCCTGGGGTGCCACGCCTCTGCTGGACGTGTTCACCACCCCTGCCAAGCTGGATCATGGCCGTCCTGGCGACCAAGGAGGCGAATGATTTGGATTTTGGGTCATGGTCAAAAGTAAATCACCTGAGCAAGGGTGGATGGATAGAAAAGGTTGGATGGAAAACAAAAGGTTGGATAGACTTGAGGCCAAGGGGTAAGGGACGAAAGCTAGCTCGGCAGGGAGCTGGACTTGAAAATAAAGTGGGCAAGTACAGTGGCACAATTCTTGACATAGATACACCAATACATAGATACATCGATAGTTAGATAGATATATAGATAGATAGATAGATAGATAGATAGATAGATAGATAGATAGACAGACAGATAGATAGATAGATAGAAAGACAGATGGATAGATAGATCGATGGATGGATAGGATGGATAGGATGGATGGATGGATGCACGGACGGATGGATGNAGACAGATAGATAGATAGATAGAAAGACAGATGGATAGATAGATCGATGGATGGATAGGATGGATAGGATGGATGGATGGATGCACGGACGGATGGATGGATAGATTGATAGATAGCTAGATAGCTAGATAGCTAGGTAGCTAGATAGCTAGAAAGAAAGAAAGATTGATAGAAAGATAAACAGATAGAGAGATATATAGATAGAGAGATATATAGCTGGATGGAGAGAGAGAGAGAGANCTAGATAGCTAGAAAGAAAGAAAGATTGATAGAAAGATAAACAGATAGAGAGATATATAGATAGAGAGATATATAGCTGGATGGAGAGAGAGAGAGAGAGAGAGACAGAGAGAGAGAGGTAGCTAGATTTTTAGATAGAAAGATTGATAGAAGGATGGATGGATAGATAGAGAGAGAGGGAGAAATAGCTAGATAGGTAGATAGCTAGATAGATAGATATATGGCTAGATAGATAGATACATACATACATACATAGATAGATAGATAGATAGGTAGGTAGGTAGGTAGGTACGTAGAGACATAGATAGATAGGTAGAGACATAGATAGATAGGTAGAGACATAGATAGATAGATAGATAGATAGATAGNAGGTAGGTAGGTAGGTAGGTACGTAGAGACATAGATAGATAGGTAGAGACATAGATAGATAGGTAGAGACATAGATAGATAGATAGATAGATAGATAGATAGATGGATAGATAGATAGCTAGATAGCTAGATAGCTAGGTAGGTAGGTAGGTAGGTAGGTACGTAGAGACAGACATAGATAGATAGGTAGAGACATGGATAGATAGGTAGAGACATAGATAGATAGATAGATAGATAAATAGATAGATAGATAGATAGATAGGTAGATAGATAGATAGATAGATAGAGAGAGAGATAGAGAGATACAGAGATAGACAGATAGAGAGAGAGATAGATAGATAGATAGATAGATAGATAGATAGATAGATAGGTAGATAGGTAGAGACATAGATAGATAGATAGATAGATAGGTAGATAGATAGATAGATAGATAGACAGACAGATAGATAGATAGACAGGTAGATAGGTAGGTAGAGACATAGATAGATAGACAGATAGATAGATAGACAGACAGATAGATAGATAGACAGACAGACAGACAGATGGACAGACAGATAGATGGATTGATGGATAGATAGATAGATAGATAGGCAGATAGATCGAGAGAATAGATAGGATAGATAGGCTTGGTAGGCTAGATAGCGTGATAAGTAGATAATTAGATAGGATAGAGAGGATAGGTAGGTAGGAGACTCCTTAAACCATGCCCTATGAAGGATGCCAATGATGNTAACTCATGAAGTTTCATGGGATTGGAGATTCCAGCCCCCCCAATACCTTGCTAAAGCAAGAGGGACTTCAGCTAGCAAAAGCTAGCTTTCGTGAAAAGCTTAGATCGACTCAGAAAGTGCTTGGAAAGTTCCCCAGCAATAGTTCGAGGCTTTTCCCAGCTAGAAACCTCCATTTTGATCGGTGCTTTCCCAGCCAGCCAGGATGTGATTCTTGGGGATTTACGCAGAAAAATTAGAATATGACAGCGGATTTGACCAGCGAAAATGGAGCAAAACTAGGGATGATGTGAGATTCACCCAATGCTATTTCTTTAACAAACCAACCACTTGAAGATGTTTTTACCAACCATTGGTGGTAAGTCAGTCTGGCTTATGGCACTGGGTTTGCCACAGCAGGAATTCTCCATTTTGAGAGGTGACTATGGGTCAAACCTCTGGTGCTTTTTTGCTCGCCGAAATGGCTGGGAGTTATAGATCTTCACCCCCAAAAATATGGTGTTCTCGGTTTTGACCCCTCCGCAGGTTGGTAATTCTGGCCAAGACCTGAGGAAGTAAAACACTGTAAACCCATCTTACTCCAAACATCTCCAAACGTTTCCACGCCTGAATCGATCTTTCCAATGCTTCGGCTCGTTGTTCATGGACCTGCCGACGATGGAACATGCAGCTACTGATAGATGGCTTTCTCCAAGCACCCCAGGTACCCTGAACTCCAAAGGTTTCAAACATCATTTTCCTGGTTAGAACGGGTCATTTTGAGGTAGATCATATACATTCATATACCCTATATCTGACCTGGTCCCAATCAACTCCTGTCACTGCCTCTGAACAGATTTCATCATGTCTTTGTACAGCTCGGACCAACCTCAGAAATTTCAAGTTGGTCAAGCCAGTCCCTATTTGGGCTCCGGAGAAATCATTCCCAATCGTAGATACCCTGAAAAAAACTTGTTGATTTTTTTTTGATATAGTTCACTGCTATATTCCCCCATCCATGGAAGTACTGAACCACCTTGGATATGTGGTCCAGCTTCAGCTATATTTGCCCGCGAGTACCGTGAGTTTCATTGCTATAGGCGTCAAATGTCTGCCAACGAACCAAGCGGAAATCGTTTCGCGATTTAGAGGACATAGCGCATTCCCAAATGGATCAATACCGCGTGGCCTCAAAATTGTCCGTTTTTGGGTCGTAAATGTAAATGCATATCTATACTGCAATCCAAATTCAGCCATTGTAAAACCATTCAATAACAATTGAATGACAACTCTGCCATGTATAATTGAAAAAATCGCTTCCGTCCTCGCTTTGTTGGAGAGCCAGTGTAAATCTGCTCATTGACCAAAAGTCTCAGCTCTGGTGCCAACACTGTTTTTCGTCACCGTGACAGTCGCTGTGACACATGCTCAANTTGGAGAGCCAGTGTAAATCTGCTCATTGACCAAAAGTCTCAGCTCTGGTGCCAACACTGTTTTTCGTCACCGTGACAGTCGCTGTGACACATGCTCAACTGTTTTTCTCAACTCTCAGGATTTCATGTCTCAAAGCAAGTCCCAAACCCCCACCTTCAACAATCTATACTGGCTTTGTGCGCTTGGTTTGTCACTCAGAATCAATTGGAGAGCCAGTGTAAATCTGCTCATTGACCAAAAGTCTCAGCTCTGGTGCCAACACTGTTTTTCGTCACCGTGACAGTCGCTGTGACACATGCTCAANCTCAGAATCAATTGGAGAGCCAGTGTAAATCTGCTCATTGACCAAAAGTCTCAGCTCTGGTGCCAACACTGTTTTTCGTCACCGTGACAGTCGCCGTGACACATGCTCAACTGTTGCTTCCAAGTTTGCAAGGGCGCGTCTCAAATTCTGCAGTTACAAGCCCTCCATTTTTGTGCTGATTTTGAAATAGGATTCAGGATGATGGAACTTGGAGCTATGATTTTGGTTGAATCGGCGAAGCCTTCCGATGGTGAACCAAAAAAGTGGTTTCGTCACCACAATGTCGTCCTATCGGGAAAAATGCTGTTGGCCTGGCCTGGTATAGCGGCATATCATTTTTCGTTCATGTTTGTATGAAAATGGGGTACTCCAAAATCCCATGGTTAACTATCATGTTCCCTATTAAATGACCATTTTCTATGGGTATACGGTATACGCCATTTCCAAACAAACCCATGTATTGGTTGGAAGGGGGTCTTCACCCTTCCAACAATAACCCAGCAAGTAAAGGACATGTCCAGTTCTCCTCGCTCATGTGCCTCTCTTTTGGTGAGTGGTAAAGAACTGTTCATGGCATAGTCATAGTCCAAATGGGATAAATTCGAGTTGTGAATGTGTTCTCATATGAACCATTTGATGACCTATGGTAACCCAAAAAAAGAAGTTGTGAGAATCATGGCTAGAAGAATCAGAATTTTAATGATGCAAAGGCAACCTCAGTTTCATCATCATCAGTCATGTTTTAGTCATGTTTTCTTGCCGTTTCGGGGGTTGCTATATATATATATATACATAACACGTAAATGGGATGTTCATTCCAATGGCGCCAATTCACCGACTTCTGGGTTCCAGTGCGTTCAGAGATCCTTTCATCTTGCTGCCGCAGGAGCTCTTCAATCTCCTCACAAAAGCTGGAGAAACATTTTGTGCAGAAAGCGTCACAACCAGAACCCTGCTCCACCATGTTTCCCGCAAGCTTTTGTGGGTGCAAACCACTTTTCTGAGTTGCCATTTTGGTAGCACAAAAAATTGCTAAGCCACCTGGTGTTCATGGGTTGAAACCCATTCTGGCAAGTTAAAATCCACATCTTGGTAGGTCAGGAATTGTGTTAAATCCAAACTTTGGTAGCCTGAATCGCTTGATTTTTGTAGGTTGAAACCCCTCTGGTATCTTTGAAATCCTCATCTTAATTGATGAATTGCCGGTGACATCGCCATTCTTGCTGCTTGAAGCACCAATTTCACAGATCTTCCAGTGGAAAAAGTGGCAAGGACTCTCCAACGACTCTCCTCGTTGATCTTCTCAGGGCTCACTACCTTGGGATGTGGATTGAGCCAGCAAAAAATGGTGGTTTCTGAAATAAAAATGACGTCGCGACGTGAGGTCGTGATACGAAACATCTACCCTGAACATCAGATATTGAATGATTACAATCAATAGAATAATTGATTTGAGGAAGAAACAAAACGATGGAAAAAAATCAAGGTGACAATATACTGAAATGTTGAAATACACATGGTCACAGGGTATTTTGTACATCCCCAGCTCCACCTCTCCGCACGCTGAAAACGGCACCTGTCGTTGCTCGTCAAACTGCCCCGGAGAACTCTCCGCACGGAACTCGCGCCACTTCTCCGCGAACCTTCGGCCTAGCTCCTGGAGACCACTTGGTCAATGGAGATCGGCGTCGCGGGGATGGCCGGGCGGATGATTTTGACCTGAAAAAATTGGATTTTGGGGAGTTGAACCATCCAAAATGATGGAAACGTATGGACTTCTAACCAAAGAAATAGTGGTGATTCGACCAAGAAAAAAGTTGGATTTGTATGAATCAAAATAGAGTGGGGTTGACCATCAAAAATGGTGATTTACCCCATCCGAGAGATGGATTAATGGAGGATTCATTGCTGGCATGGCCATCCACTTCGAATCAAGCACCTTAGCCCCCATGTTTACTATATTTTGATCATGGCACGTATGGCGGTTGAGGTGTGAAGTTCAGCGGAAAAAAGAGGAAGCTCCGATTGTTAAAGGGTTTGACCTTTGAGAGCCTCGGATCTTCATGAGTAAACTGGGCTCATCTTCACATCTTCCCATTTCAGGCCTCTCTTCCATCTGCAGCCTCGCAGGGGACATGGCTTCAAATGGAGTACCTCCAAAATCCTCCGGTTTCAAACCTCGTTTTCCCCATTCAAAAGCCATTTTTGAGGGAGTACACCGGCACGCCTATAATCATGTTGAAAATTCAAATACCATGCTGGACGGACCCACCTCCTGTTTCACCTCCGTAAACTTTTGGACCCAGATCTCTCCATCCTGGTGCCATTGGACGCTCTCATCTTCAAGCTGCACCCGCCCAGAAACATGTCTAGTTGATCAAGAAATGTGTCAAGAACATCGATTTCCAGCTATCAAAACTTCTACGAAATCCCATGATTGACCGAAACTGATCTCAAGAACATCGAAAAGAACAGGCTCATGGGGCGGCTGAAAGAAACCGTCTTGGCCCTGACCCCGCCGTTGCTTTGCTAAGTGCCTCCTTTCGCTGGTGGGCGCTCGCATGCCGTGTGGCCTCTAATTTGGCCTTCCATTTCTCTGCCTGACGAGGTGAGGGAAACTCAAAGACAAATGGCTGTCCCCGATCAACATGTATCATCAATGAATATCAGTAAAAACTCATGAAGTTACTAACTTAGATCCCACCTCGTTTCATCAATATTTCATCAACATGTATTTTTGATGTATTTGGTATATTGCATTGCTTTGGATAAATCGTATATTACGTTAGTTTCAATACTTCTGGGTCTGGGTCAAACTTGGGCTACCCCAAAAATGGATAATCAATACTAAAAACAATGCCCAAAGCCATGGGTTGCCTCAAAATTTGACTCAGGCCCATCAGCCAAAAAGAAGTAGGATAGGTTGGATGAAGTCACTTCATTAGTCTTTATTGACATTCATTGATGATACATGGGTTTGTCTGAAAATCTGGTACCCCATTGCATCCAATGGTTTATCCTCATTTCCTTGTTAAAATGGCATAAGTGTGGGGACCTGGTACCATTTTCAGAGACTGCCAGTCTCTGCTTGGTGCTCCTCACCTGCCGACGGCCCAACTGTTTTTGGTTGTCTTGAAAGCGATGGACCACGTTCCATGCCGTGGTCATTTCCTGCGATCTTCCAGGACTCCCAGAAATGCTGTGCGATGTTGAGCCACAAATGGCTTGTCTCTACTGCTAGCGAAGCCATTCCAGTTTCGGGTTCCATACCTTTAATTCAATTCCACATGGGCAGGGGTCAAAATTCGACGGATCTTTCTTTGAATCGAATGATCTAATGTTCCGTTCCATGTCTGGGTTGATGCCCTTATTTTGACCCAAGATCCACACGGATCCACAGAACAAAAACAGGTCCTGCTGCACGTCCCTCTTCAGACTTTCTCGCGCCTCCTAAGGAACCCATGGGGGGTTCATCCACAGAAAAATTGCCATAAACCCATTGCAAATAATCCATGATCCATAAATACTGAGTTTTTCCATATTCATCTATGTGAATTTATTAGTGAAGAGTATCTACAAAAGATACCATGTCGCTGGTGAACCGAATCGAAAAGCATGCCAATTTGTTGCAGCTAGATCATGTGCGGGTTCGTATAAAGCTTTGCAAAGAACTCAGGATAGTTCTGGTTCACCACATTAAATCTCATTAGGATATGACTGTGTCCAGAAATAGGGATGCACCCCAAATCAGCCTTGGAAGACAAACTCTCAAACCATATCAAGCAACTTACGTAATGAATCAGATCTGTCGGTTGGTAATTGTAAAACCATCTACCCTCTGGTACTCGAACATGGTTTGTTGGAAAATTCCCTACTTAGTTCTATGATTCTCCCATCAAAACCTCTTTTTAGTTCAGAGATTCCCGAGCTAGCCCTGTTTGATTGCCAGAAGGTACATCTCATTAGCATATCAGACTTTTTCCCTGTAGGCTGCATCCTTCACGCCCTTCCACCACATTTTCTTCCTTCGTGCCTTCAGATGGGGGCACCCTGCTGGTCAAAGGGGGATTTCTCCAACGAAAATGCGGCTTCTGTGGTAGGAGTTGGGATCCAAAATTGAGATTTCACCTGCAATAATTACAGTAGGACTTAATCAGTCAGGCATTGCTTGGAAATAATAAGGTAGCCGCAGCCAAAATGAGGATTTGGGTTTGAGTCAAGCTGTTAGGTTCCCCTGCGCTGGGTTTCGTATCCAAAATGACCTAATTTTTGGATTCCCGAAACTCTTCGATTTTGACCAATACCAATGGAAGCTCCGTTTCTCTCTCTGAATCAAAAATGAGTCGTAAGACCCATCACCTCGAAAATCATCTAACGACGTGCTGCCTGTCTTTCCTCAGCTTCTTTTACAGCCTGTGTCGCTTGGAAACTCAAAGGCAGTATGCAAAGGGTGGTTCCCAAAGTGGCCACAGGGGACTGAAGATGTGTACTCACTCGGTAAAAGCAAGATTCAATGGTTCACCATGAAGAATTGTGATGTGTCTACCAAAAATGGTGTCTCGACAAACACATGAATCTTGCTGCTAGATGATGTGAGCACACCCCGGTTGCCAGAGCAAATCACATCCTGGGAAACCAATCCCACTTCTAAGCGGCAAGGTTGGCCAAATAGCATCCATAGTGTTGTAAAACAGCCATCTAAAGAGGCGGGCAGCAATCTGGACAATTCGCCATGTTCCAGTTCCTCCCCTGTCATGTTTGCACAGCTGTTTTTTGGCCAGTGTATCAACCGTCCCTGGATACTTTTCAGTGTTCCGGCCGAGGTGCTTTGAGATTTCAAAGCAGGTTGAATGATCATGCTGCAGGCGAACTCTGCCAGAAACATCAAACTCGCAAGCTTTTTCCGCGCTGCCAAAGCCTAATGTGACCCATCCCCGCAGCATCTCAGCAGTTCAGCATCATTGGCTCAGCTGCCGAGATCTCGAACCTTCGAGATGTACTTGGCTGGGACCGTTCCATTGATCCCAGGCGACAGGATGACCTCGTTGGCACTCTGGAAGAACGGCACGCCCTCCTGGAGACTGACAACAGAGACCCCTGGTGACAACTGCTGAAACTTGATGAAGGGTTGATCCTGGTAAAGTGTTTTACTTGGGAACATACAGACTGACAGTAAATGGTGAATCTAATCTTTTCGAAAACACGAAGAACCTACTCCATCGAATCCGACAAGACATCCAGGAAATGTGCCCTGTTTGCTGCATCACATCTCCACCTTGCTTTTGCATTGTTGCTTGGGGGAAAAAAAAGTTGCGGTTTGACTGGCAAGATGTGTCATCCCATCCCCTTAAGATTATATACCCCTATTAAATCCTATTAAGGGATGCAAAAATGAATGGATCCAATAAAACACCAGGGTTTGTGGCAGGATATTTCATCTTCGGGGAAAGTGACTTACCCCCCAATCTGCGCACTCAAAAATCCACATGGCCACCATACGTGGTACCAAACGACCCAGATAGGCGGAGGGCACCCGAATGGCAGTCGGCAAATCGATGTAGATCGCCACCTGTTCGGGATCCCAGCTGTGGTTTCAACAACAAAGAGATGTCGTCTCTTAGACGGCGCGAACGGCGCTGGAGATTCAGATGTTGCTGTGGATCAACAAATCAACACCAGGGATTCACTGACGTTCTTTTCGGGATTGTTTTTTTGAGGGTCTGGATGAGTCTAGTTGGTACAGTACCATGTCGTAATGTGGTAAACCCAATAATAAACCATCCCTGATATTCCCTTAGATGAGTGGTAAACACCATCCCCAAATGGTAGGCTTATGGCAGTAGGTTTTCCCGCATTGCTGTCTACCTTTCAGTCCTTCAATTGGGGGATGCCCCACTTGATTCTCATCAGCAGGAAATGGCCAAGCGCACCTCACAGTTGTAGCCTGGGCGGGAAAAAAAGGGGGCCAGAACTTGGTAGCTACTTGGAGGGTCATCCACCTCAATATCTGGTTAGCGTTTGCGGAGCTAGTTTCCCCACTTATCAATGGAATAACCCTAAGAATCAGGGACGTGCGATGACCAGGGTTACTAACCAGTTACTTAGATAAAATGATCCTCCAAGTCTCCAAGTATGGGGTTTGTCTGAAAATGAATAATAGAGCCCACTTAAGATTGCGATTTTGGGGTACCCCGCATTTTTGGACCAGCCCCTTGTGCACTGGGGCGTGGGGGCGTTGAAAACGAAATCAAAGTTGGCACTTTCATTCTTTCCCACGTACCCAACATGACCAGCAGAAAACCTCATGGCATGGTGTACTGCCAAAAAGCACCACATTGGCAGTGTCGAAAACTTATTGTAAATTCCCGAAAATGTGTTTGAAAATTATATAGTTGATAATTAAAACATGATGATTGAGTCCCTACTAAATTCAATGTGTTAGCTACATCTCCATATTGTTGATAGTGAAAACCCGTGTCAAAGATGATCAAATCCCCATGAAATAACCAATCAGCATCAATCAACAAGTAATGTCAATCATGAAAACACCTAAAAACATCTAGAAATGACCCATGAAATCAGGGTTTACCATTCATTCCCTATTAAATCACCGTGAAGAAAATAAATATACCACAATGATAACCAACAAAAAACAATAATCATGACTGTTGATAATTAGAACCCCTCTAAATATCATATGATGATGAGTAAATCGCCCTGAAATCCCTCCGAAATCACCCCCCTTCCACCAGGCGTTTCCCCCACGCCGAGCTACGCATTCCCGAGATCACGCGCCCATCGTGCGGCTCATAGGGAGCGAAGTGCACGTGGTTGCGCTGCGACACGCCACCACCAACCAGGAGACCGTTCCTGGCCGTGGCCCATGGTGGTGGGGAAACATGGGGATGTTTCAATGGGAAAATGGATGGATTTAATGATTCAACCATGAAAATGATGAACAGATGGGCATTTGACCACCAAGAATCTCAATTGATACTGGATTGATGAGGAAATCCAAATATCTACCGTTTCAGAGCTATGTTCGTCTTGCTTTTAGGTATCCAAACACCATTATTTTGAGGTCAACAATTTGCAGATATTTTCAGAAAGAAAATAATCCATCAAACCAATCAAACCAAGAACCAATGTGATTTTTCGGAAATGTGGAGGAAAGAAAAACAACAAAAACTGATTTCGTCTCAAATGATCCCCCGCTCGCTTTGAAAATGTCCAGCCTCTGGATGGAGTCCACATTTCGCCTGTAAGTGCCATGGACACAGACCTGCGTTCCCGGCGTTGCTGAAGATGACATTCCATGTCTCTCGTAGCGTATTCTGGCAGGAATGTCTTATACCATTTATGGATTAATGTTTCATGAGATTTGAATTCCACTCAGTCATTCCATCTTTTTCTCAATGGAATGGAAATTGGATGATGGAAATTGGATGAGGCTATGATTGGGGCACATTTATGAAGAAAACAATGGTGATGCGCCACGTGGAAACCTTTCGAAATCAGAAGGAATGCTTGCTGTGCACTCACCGACAGGGAATCTGACCCTGCACCACGGGAAAATGTCGCGGCTCCTCCTGCACGCCATGTGGTATGGGGATTCAAAACGGTTTTAAACATATGTCCACTGTTTTTGCACATATCTGCATGCAATCACATCAGATCGTGGCACACAACATCCCACCCTTTCATCAGACTTCCTATCACCTACCCCGCCAACCACACCATCCGACTGGCACCTTGGGTAGGTTTGGGTCGTCGGCATTCAATCGCTTCAAAAGGCTGTCGTCATCCACGGTCTGTCACAGAAAGAATTGCCCCCCCTTACAATGGGGAACGTGATCATCAATCCATTGAAAACGGGAATTATATACCCATTACCCATTGGATATTGGAGGATTGCCAGTGTGGGATTGATGACCACTTCTAAATAGTTACCATCATTGAAGATGTCCACATGGAGAATCCAGCTCCAGCACCAGCCTTCATGGAATGTCCTTGAACCGCTCGGATCAACACCTGCACGCCACATCAACAAATCCGTCCAAAATTCAACCATCGAATCATGACTCTCATCCCATTCACATTTGTCCTGACTTCTCTATCCATCCTCCATTTAGTTCGATAATTTTCCCATTCAATGCCCATTCATAGTCAGGTGATTTTCACCTGGTATCTTTGATTACCAGCAGGTATCTATCCTTACCACCCTCATCTGACAGCTGCAGCCTTGTCGGCTTCTACCTTCGTCTCAAAGCGCTTCTTGTCGTTGCTTTGCACCGCCACCTGCGGTGCAAAGCGGCGGCATCGAAGGTTGCCAGGTTGGCCATGGTCGGTCACTCTGAGTTCTCCAGCTTCAGATTAGTGAGATTCTATTTTCATATGTTTATATATATATATATACATATATTATGTATATATCCTCTAATCATTCATGGACTCAAACTGGTCCATTTACATCCATCAACATCCACCAAACCAAAAATGGGTGAATTTGCCACCTCCGACAGCCACCGAACCAGCTACCTGGACATCTTCCGCTGTCGCACCCATGGTGGTGAATTCACTCAGCGCCAAAATGTCCTGTCGCGGTTGTGGACGGGCGATTCGGGAAAAAATGAATCCTCGAAAATCTGTGAACAAATGATCTTTTCATGATTTTCATGGTGGAGTTTCCATATCTGAATTTCATGTATCCAGGTAGGTCCCCTTTTCCATGGTTTTTATCCACCGCACTCCAACCCAATCCCCCCACCATGTGCATGCTGGTCCACGTCCTGCAGCTGGCAGAAGCCATCGGCCCGGATTTGGAGTCCCAAGCTTTGCGCAGTGTGGCGCAGTATTCGCGCCAGGGCCTCACGTTTTCAGGTGGTCAACGTGGACAAGGGAAATCCATGGCTGTTTCGATCGACTTTCATGGTCAGCTGTCCATAAGTGATACTTAATTTATTTATTGGATGGTCGATGTTTTTGATGGGTGCTGAAGCAGTAAACCCATCAATTTGGGGAAGTGAATATGAGTGAATACTTGCTGAATCTTGTTGAGCTAATTCCAAATGCTCATCACATGAATGGCGACAGCTTAGAATGATAAACCCAAAACACAACGGATGAGTCATCCAAGAAAACCCTAGACCAGTTTCAAGCCATACCGCAATACCCACATATCAAGAATCTCCAGGCGTGGTTTTTCTGGAAGATGTTTCCAGAGTCCATGATCCAAATGTGTTTGGCCCATTCTTTCTTGCTGCAAAAAAATGATTCTATGATCGGGCTGCGTTGGAATACTGAAACCCAACCAGAGAGTCTCCCTCGCAAAAAACGCAGCCAACCAATGCTGTTCCCCTTCAATCTGCTTGACGATACGTTTGCTTGAGTGTATTTACCAGCTCATCCATGAATCTATGAACACGGGAACCTGGGTTAAGCAACCACGCTAAACCATGGTTACTTTTTGCCACTTTCAACTGATGAAATCCACTGCTTTCTGGCCTTGGAAATCTGAAAGTTGCGCCCTTTGTTGCCACCTTTGCCACCACCCTTGCCCTGACGATGCTGAGCGGGACCTGACCCCCCTCTAAAGGGGGGTCCAGAGGTGGGAGATTAAGAAAAAACGTCAAGATGAAGTCTCAAAATGATTGTCCTCCTCAAATGGGATAGTCCACTCCAAAGCATGACAATTTTTGGGGGACTATTGATGGTGGCTTTCACCAAACGACAAGTATGGAAGCAACAGGCATGGATATATGCAAGCAACACAAATTGAGCTTTCATCAGCTAGAATTGGGGATGTTGGTCTGGCTCAAAACGATTTACATCCAAGTTGGATGATCTGAGTCTAGATATGTCAGTTGGTCCCGCATGTTTGCGCCGTACCGCCAGACCCAAGTCATTCGAAGTGTTTCAAACATAGCCTGGACAAAACCCTTCGATGACACAAGTCAGATTGTCGTAGAGTACTCGAAACATACTGCTGGGTGAGATGAACCATCCCAACTGGATGTGAAAATAGGCTCCAACCGAAGGCTCAAGCGGGAATGGACCCCCCTGGTATCTTTGTGTCTAGTTCAAAATAGGGTGGTGGTCACGGTTCTTTATCCCCCCATCCGGAAAATCATGGGCGTTCTGCTCTCTCATGGAAGCCAAGTTCCCGGCAGGTGCCGAAGGCACAAAAGCAGGCGCCTCGACGTGGCGAGACTTGTTGGGGCCATGAAGGTAAGAAATTGCCAAAATGGGCCAAAATGGGCCAAAATGGGCCAAAAGTCAGCATGTCATGATCAAAGGTGTCTGACTCATGCAAAATGAGTCAAAGAGCTTCCTGTTTTCACAGCACTACGGCGATGCCGTTGTTGATCCAGCAGATCTCCAAGAGGAGGGTTCCACTAGCCTTGGTGCTTTAGATTTGCTTTAGATGGGGCTCCCAGCCACACCCTCGCGGCCACTTTGTGCCGGAGCAGCTTCATGCCTGGCAAAACTGCAGCTGCCGCACATACCCCAATCCTTACAAGAAGCAAATGGAGATGTCCTACAGATGGGAGATGCCCCAAAATTTGCATCTTCATTTAGTGGGCAATGATGATTTACCAGAATTCACCATCAAATTTAGGGGCAACATATTTGGAGACCAACCAATTTTCTTGCAAGATTGCCAGGCCGCTGATGGCCCAAGGTCCTTAAGTCTTGGCTCTCAAGGTTATTTATCAGGCTCTCAGGCTAAAAAAATGGGCTAGACCTGATAATGATCGTATAGTTTGCAGAGACTTCTATGAATCTGAGTCTTCCCAAATCAATAAAAAATGACCAGTGATTCTCAGGCACTTCCTCCAAGAAACAGCCCCCCAGGTGGCACCTGGCTCTCTTTTTATTGCTGGGACTCCTGGAAGGTGGGATCAGGTGAAGCCCTTGAGTCTGCTAAAAAGCTCTCTTCAAATTGCCAGGTTTCTGGAAGAATCGGTCCAAGACCTCCCCCCTGGCCTGGACTTCCGCCTCCGCGACTGAGATCGGGACCGGCGCCGGGACTTCCGGGACCGGGACCGGCGGCCCTTGGAAGTGGTGCGCTTCTTCGTCTCTTTTCCAGGGCTTTTTTCAGTCCTGAAAATCCGAGAGCCCACGATCTCCAAATTTGCGATAGCACTGACGGGCCGGAGTCCAGGATTTGATTTTGGTTCATTGGGAGCACAAGATACTACTCGAATGGCATGGCCAAGTTGACATTTCATGGGGCTCTCTTAAGCCCTAAAAATGCAGTATACATATATGTATATATATATATATAGTTATACATATATATATATGTATATGTATATATGTATACGTATCAAGTACATATATATAATATATATCAAGTATGTATATATATATATATATCCTAAAATTATGACGTAGCAGGACTTCAAGACACATCTTAATCATGGATTACCAAGCCCCATCACAGCCTTCTGTAGAAGGCCCTGGGCAGGAGTACCCTGAGATTTCTGCAGTGGCCTGTCCTGGAACGTTCGCCGTTCTTGCCACTTTTGCTGCGGCTGCGCTTCTTTCCCTCCTTCGGCTTACTTCGACTTCGCGAGTTCGTCCGCTGTTGCGGTGGGGAAGGTCTCCTCCGCGGCGGGGCGCGGAAAGAGGCTGCCCAGAAATTGAAGCTATGGAAAAAATGGCTCAAAAACTGGGGGATTGAACCGACCCACAAGTGGCCAAAGGAGAGGAGCGTCCAAGTGCTGCATGTCCAACCAACTTGTTTATCCACGTCTACTAAACTGGCACAAGAAAACTATGGAAATGTGTATACCTATAGATTCCACCATTGAACCTATAATATAGATATAATCTACTAGTGTACAATACCTATAGATTCCAACCATCAAACAACCCAAATCGCGACCGAAAGCCAAGTCGCTGTGGCTGCGGAGACGGCTCGGGAGCCTTCGGCGGCTCCACCTTCTTCAGATTCCTTAGCCATGGGATTCGAACAGCCCAACATCGGATTTCGGTGTTTTGAAGCAGCAAAAAATTGTAAAAATCATCTGCTCGAGTTGAGGCCACCTTGCGAGCTTCTGACCTGCACGTGGATTGGAGGCTATGATATATTATAACCATATATATAGTATATCAGTCGTCAACCATTCCATTGAAAGCTGCAAATTTCATCATTTTTCTCAGTCTTGATCGATTAAGCCTCGGTCCAACCCCTGTCGGCGTTCAACTGTGAAATACAAAGACTCACCAAAACCATACCAAATCTGCCATTGTCATCGTCATAGTCAACCCGTGCCCTGTTCGACCAGGACTCTCAGCTTTAATCTTCTTGGGGTCTGTCTGCCACTTCACCGCCACCTGGGGCAGCCAGTGCAGCTGGATGTTGCCAGGCAAAATGGGCATTTAACGTAATCACTAGAGTTGGGGATTTAATCTAAGCAACCAAAATCGTTGCATGTTTATAGTTCAGCAAGAGTGGTGATAGTTTGGATGGGTACTTGAATCTGAGCCCAGAAATGGGTAGGCCAATCCTTAATTGATTTTGAAGACAGATAGATGTTGGGTTTCCATGGCAAAGAACATTCCCAGGAAACGATGGTCAAGCGTGTGATGGGCAACCAAGAGTCCTCAAGTCTTCTGAAGTAAGGATTTCTATGTCGATTGGGCTGACTGCTGAGTACAGTGATGTCGTCCAAGTCCTGCAGTATCTGGGGTGATTTCCTGCATGGGCCCCACAGCAGCTGACTCTGTACGAAGGCAGCTTCGGGATCCCAGTCTCAACACAGCCAAACACGCTGGCGCCAACCCAAACTCAGATTGCGCCGCCCGTGCTGAGCCTCGTAGCGCTTTTTCTTCGAATCGTATCCCAGAATCGTTCCAACCTTGCCATTGTCCTCTTTACATTTTACCTGGCAAGTGGAACCATGATGTCCTTTAACAGGACAAATAGAGGAGCTGGTTTGGTGTACCATGCGCCATCAATTGGGTGTTTCTCTGAAGACAAGTTGTTTCCCCAGTTGAACCCGGCCAGTTTCGTATGATCCGTCAGCCACGGGGAATTTGGGTCATCTTTATCAGGTCGAACCCTGGTTCCACCAATGGAACCGGCAGCTGCCAGCTTGTCCAGCAAATCAAGAGAAATACTTGGACAGTTTGCAGACTTGATCCCTTTCCCTCCTAGAAAATTCTCTAACCCCCCAGAAAATCAACAAATACCTGCTGGCCCGATTTTCATTTTGGAGTCCCACTGGCAGGGTGTGCAAATCCAGCTTGTCCCGCAAAACCGTGGCAGGATCGCCAAACCCTGGAACTCCACGATGTCATCGGGCTGAAAACGGAGCTCCTCGCAGGCAAAGATTGACAGAGGCACCGGGATGTTGTGGGGGATCGGCCAAGCTTAAAAGGCTTAGATGCCCATCAAACAAAGGTCACGTTCAGCGGGATAGTATAAATATGTATAAATGATATCATATCATCGTAGTGTCGTATTTCTATGTATTTCTCCATTTCTTTGGTAGAAAAGTCTGCTTTTCTCAGCTGAAGGAGGGATTCGCAGCCAAGCAATGAACAAATAAAGCGAGGAACCGGAATTTTTTCCCACTCAACAACGATTTGCTGGGAGATTTGACCACTGCTCACCAAAAAGAGTTCAACATTCCACGGGTCACACCGTCAAACCAGCAAAGACAAAACACTGAAAAGAGGAGAAAGGAGAAGCACTCAAGATACGAGCAGAAACCCCCAGGGTGGTAACAGAAAAACACCCAAATATGGAGGAAAACATCATGGTGGCAGGATCCCCCATTCCAATTCAAGGCCAACATTCCAGGTACGTCCTCCATGTTATGGAGTCATGCCGCAGGCGTCAGCAATCGGTAGGAGACATCCGCTGGACCACTTGGTACCGCACCAAAAATGGAGGGTTAGGACCTACTTGGTGCTGGCTTTTTTTGTTCAGAAGGTCCACCAAATGATGCTAGTAGCAACATGGGAAGCAACTACTTTTTTTGATACAAGATTGAGTCTGTTTGAGAGCCTCGTTTCAGTGCAGAATGTTCCACACCATAACCGCTACCGCGAGAATCTTGAGTCAAAAGAATTGCAACATCGTTGCTGTCCGGAAGTCTGTAAGAATATATCTTCAGGATCAGAGGTACAAGAGATTCCTCAACAGCTTTTGATCCGCAATGGCTGGCCAGGAATGGCTGAGGCGATCCGAACCACTGTTACCTGTTGGGTTCACAACCTGTGATATGGTCAGCTCCTCATTTCAAGGGAAGCACCAAAGTCCTCTAACCCCAGAAACCTGCAGATCTATCCAGCACCGACTCGGCTGCCTTCAATCTTCACCAAATTCTCCAAAAGGAGCTCTCCCCATTCGTTGTTGGATAGATTGACATCTTTCTGCTGAAAATTCCCAAAGAAAAGGGAGACTTCTTTGATCCAATTCCACCCTCCTGCCCTCCTCCCGGCCTTCTTCAGCTCCATCTCCATGATGGCATCTTGCGCTTCAACTCCTTGAGCCTCGCGTCAAAAGCGAAACGGTGCTCGGAAAGGCAGAAGGGTAGCGGATTTATAACGGATTTTTTGGCACCAATAGTGATGGAGTTGCGGACACATATGTTGTAGTTATAGATTATGGATATTGTGAAGTGCTATTCCATCGATCAGCTTGGATCAGACTGTGGATTTGAACAAGGTTTCCTTCAGGGTATGTGCCCTTTGTTGGTGATTCTATCACCCCATTGTTGGTAGCGAAACACCCCTGTTTTGTTGGCTAAACTTCGGCTATTGGCCGCTGAAACCCGTGTTTCGTTGGCAAAACTCTTATTTTTGGTCAGTTAAACCTCCACTATTGTTGGCCACTTCTGCTGGCCGAAATTGACGAAACCCCATGTTTTCTTTGATATTTTTCGGGGAACCACTGCACGGTGCCTTCTTCTTCGCATATTTCTTCGCATCTTCCTTCTTCCTCCTGTTTTCTCGCCTCCAAAAGGCCACTTTCAACGACAAGGTGCTGCAAACTCACCCTTGAACTCCCTGGTTGAAAAAAAAAAAGACATGGCCCTCGTGGCCAAGTTTCACTTGAAGGTACAGCTTTAAAGCCCAAATGATATTCGGAGATAAATAGATAAACAAATACAAACAACTTATCTGACTGATAGAGCACAGAAGACAAAAAATATGTTGCCGCCGGAAGGGATAGCCATCAAGACATCCCGGTCTGAAATCTTTCAGGCCTGTCTGGTCAAAATATTTACTTGACTACCAACCTATTCTCAAGGGCCAAATCCCAGCTTTTTGTAGGTCAAATCCTGTTTGTTGCGGGTGAAACTCACTTTTTCTGTAAAAAAAAAAGTAACCGCGCCTCCATTCGCGCTCGTTCTGCTCGCGCCTCTCACGCTCCGTCTCTTGACGACGCTTTCGGTCGTCACGCTGGGCGCGCTGCCCATAGGGATCACCCCTGCCAGGTTGAATGCTTCGAATGATGTCCAAAAAAACAGCGGCTGATCTTCGATACACCTCAAAGCTAGTGGGGTATGAAATATATGGGTAAATTCTGTAAATAGATGTAAATACAGAATTTCCTTCATGCATAACAAACACTTAACTTGCGAACTGAAGGCATCAAATTTAGGGGGTGCAGTGGCTCCCGAAGAATGGCGGTAAGTCAGCAGTGAAAATCAAACACGTCCTCTGCCCATCTTCAAATTAACCCTTTTTGTGAGTAATTATCCACCATGGTCGCTGTCCCAAAAACCATCCGGGATGTCCCCCATGATTTATCATCAGTTTGCCCATGACTTATGGCCATTTACTGCCCATCTGTTGCAGGTGAAAGTCCAGCCTGGTCTCATACCCAGAGCTACCGTAGCCGTAGCCCTGGAAATCTGAGGTGTAACTGCGATAGCTGGCTCTGCTCGCGTGCGCAGCATGTGCATGGGCTCCACCCCGCCCAGACCACCGGGCTCGACCTGCCATGGAAGACGCGGTGGATTCTGGGTCCAAGCTGTGCCAAATTTCAATGTCATTCATTTTGTTTTCTCCCAAATTTGGGGAATTTGACCAAACTGAAATAGTGAAGTGAGAGATTTAAAACCCACGATAGCCGCAGGAAGATAGAACAGCTTAGATCTACCACTATTTCTGAAACGCAAATTTTCGACGTTTCTAATGTTTCTATCTTTTTTGGAGACTTGTGACTTGATGCCCACCTGCAGGGGTGCCCAGCTCTTCCAAGGCCTGAGCATCCCGCAGGGCCCCGGTTTCGCAACCAGGAAAGAAAAATAACGGTTAGTAATAGTGAAAAAATGGTTAAATAACGGTTGATAGTGGTTGATAATATTTAATAATTCAAATAGCGGTTAAATTTCCGGAACTCTTCCTGCAGACTCCATTCTCTGACCATTGTTCGCAACACGAATTCCTGTCTTGTTTTTCCTGGTCATTTCGCTGCCCAGGAGACCCCAGATTCATCTGCTCAGAAAGCTCTTGGCGACAAATTGTGGACCACCTAACGTCTCACATCTAAGAAATCTACCCAAAGAAGATGCAGCACGATCATGCATAATCCACTAATTCATTCCCGATAAGATTTTCAAGACACCGAATTCAAAGAAAAACTTGAAATTGATTCACAATGTTCAATCATTGTTAATCATTGTTCATGACTACAGTAACCGTTCAATAATTTATTTTGTGAATCCAAGCAACAACCGCTGATCCCAGATCGGTCCCACCAGGTCCAACCCCTGGACGGTGCCTCCCGGATGGACCGGAAACGATCTTCGTCTCCAGTGTCTGAGGTCAGCAAATGATATGGATACCCTTCGGCAATGCAACAGTTTGCTATGGAAGGTGGCACATTTACTGATTCTTTACCTATTGGAAATGGGGATTTTCCAGTTCGCAAACTGTTAAATTATCAGAGGGTAGAACTTTGGGACCATTGACCATCAGATTGGGGATCAGCCTTGATCAGCCTTGAGTGTGGGATCTATCCTAAAGCTCTCCATCATACAGCATTCTATGTCTACGTCTTTATCATTCTACATGTACTGTATATGGCTACATAAGCGCATATAGGCAACACCGGAATAAGTTTTCACACTGATGGCCACCCACAAAACCACCACATCCCAATTGAAGTAGAGCCTGGAACATCAGGATGATAGGTCCTGCATTTGCGGCAACGCGCTTCCGCTGTGAGCCAATCATCAACTTGCCATGGGTCAAATGGGTATGGGTCCACCATTGAGAACCTGGAAATTGAAGTGGTTTTGACCCCACTGTTGCTGTTGAACTCGCGGTAGTTCTGACCAAATCCCCAACTTGGCTTTGTCTGAAAATGGAGTAATTAACCCAGAATTGGATACTTATATGGTCATCATTTTGAGCATTCAAAAAACAAACAACCTTCTGGTATTCCCCATTCTCAGACCCACTCAGACCCATCCCAAAAAATCGGCTGCACCCCTCCTGGCCAGCTTCCGAAAGGCTGCCCGGATGTCGTCGTAACTGCAGCCGCTGGACAGGCCCAGCACGTCGTAGGGATTCCGCTGCACGTGCCGTGCCACGCTGCGAACCCCGCGGCCACCGGCACGGGCACGGCGACCCGGCGCCACGAAGAGCAGCGGAGGCAGCAGCGCCAAGGCCAACAAGCGGCCAAGGGCTCTCATGGGTCACAGACATTCGGAAAAATTTGGGAAAGTTGAGTCAAAATCCCATTCAGTACCCGATCGCACCAAAAATCAAGCTGGTAGCTCATGGATGTTCACATTCCCCCGATTCCGATGCTAATTTGGCCAGTGGGCACTGCCCAACAAACCCCAAAGTTCTGTCTGACTTGTTTTTTGGGGGAGGCACTTTGGAGACCTGCGGCATGGTCACCTTAGAGTGGCATCCCATTCCAGTCCCATTCAGTTGGTATTTTTGTGCTCTTTCATCCTGTGTTCAGCAGCTTGGACTGCGAAATGACCCAGAAATGGTTTCTGGGCGATTTAAATTTTACCTAGAGAGTTTCCGGCAAATTTGAAAACAGTAGGAACACCAATGGGATTCCTGAGGAATTTCCGTCAAAGGATCAAACAAAATCTCCATTTTTCTAACATTTCTCCACATGATAAATCCTGTGGCGCTGGAGCCACAGAAGCTGAGCATTCACGAAACACTGCTCGATCATGAAAAAAGTGGCTGCATCCCGAAAAAGAATTGAACAATCGCCAATTTCTTCATTATCTTTTGCCTTTCAAATTGCCATATTTCTTGGGGCGGCAGCCCATTGTTGCCTCCAACCACCAGCAGTGTCAGCAGGGTCCAAACGCACCTAGCTGCCAGGCCATCGAGAAGTTCCCAGGACCCAGGCATCTCGGGGTACCTGCCAGGGATCCTCTGCAGCTGCTCTGGAGAAAGGGGACATGGTTCGATCGTTTTTCTCATTTCAAAAGACAAAGTATCTAGAAAAGAAGCCACACATGGCTAAACAGTGCAGATGTTCCAAAAGAAGAGAAAAACTAAACCCTCTCAAGACTATGAGATGTTCCAAAGAGGAGGAAAAAAACAACTCATAGAAACAGCTCAGGTCTCTCCCCGCGCACGAGTGAATCATAGAGAGACCACTCGCGTTCACCTCGGTCATCCCACAAAACTGGGCTGGTTTTGTTGGGAAAATCGAGAGGAAACCATGGATTGATCAGTCAAATATGGAACTTTCCGACATATGTTTTTTGCCCTTCAGCCAAATCTGGGATATCAGTTACTATACGTTTGTTCAATGAAGGCACTGATAGGTTTAATGCCATCTATGAATGTTGGAGTCAGGTTCTTCACTTTTGACCCCTTCCCACACGTTCCAGCAGTTGTGCCGAATCCCTATTATTGCAGGTTGTACCACGGGGCATCATGTTCAATTCATATGGAAAGGCATATGGGTTTGTCTTACAAGGGACTCCAAAATCCAATTGCTTATAATAATCATATTTCCCTATTCAAATTTGTGCCGGGGCTAAATCCCTCATGAACAGACACGCCCAAATACCCTTTGAAGTTGGTCATATATGCGATCCTCCTAAAATCTCCCATTTTGTTGGCCAATACCCCGTTCTGGTTGGATAATTTACCCCTCATATCATCCCATTTATTTATTGCTAATACTGGATTCGCTGATTTTTTTTCCTGATAGCCCTGCTTAAACCCACCATTTTGGTTTGGTTAAATCCCCAATTTTTGATGGTTAAGTTAAATCCCCATTGTGGTGGTTTCAGAATTTGATGCTTCGATCTGAGCTGTCCCTACGCCTCCAATGTAGAGCGGTCGGGTCATGAAGTACTGGCGGGGAGAAGCACCGGAGAGCCACCGGATTTCAGGATTGCAACATCTGATAAGCTCCACGAACAATAGAATGGCCGAATCAATCACCCCAGAACCAGTCGAAAAAATATGAATACCCTCTGGTACTCAAGCATGGCAATTAAAAATCCCCTACTTGTAGATGATGTTCCCAGCTATAAACCTCTATTGAGTGCGGGGATTTTCCAGCCAGCTACTTTCGATGGCACCAGAGGGCACTGTAAGTCCCAGCACCTGCGAGTCCATATCCCCCAACAACTTGCCACTCCAGCTGCCCAGAAGCACGCCCTGGCCCGGTGCTCGAAAATTCGGCCCCAGTTTTGGGGTATGGGTCAAAAAAAAAAAAACGAGTGCCAACAGACTTGTAAAATTGGTCATTTTTAGCGTCAACCATTTTTGGGGGTGGTGAATATGTTTTCACCCGTGTCTATCTCCGGAGCGTTTTTCACAGGGTTGACCCTGATGGCACAGATGACAATCGGTCAAGTAGCCATTATATGTGTCTAAAACAATATTTGGCAAGACAACAATAATACCGAAAGAAAGAAAACATCAATCCATTTGAGTGTCCTAGGTCTTGAATTTTGACCAGTACCAGTATCGGTGTAGATCTTTATGACCTCAGACATCAAACGCTCTACTTGGTCATGCCCCCCTGTGAATGAAATGTCCGGCCACTACTTGGGGTGAAAGATTTCCAGGTGTTGTAAAGACAAATTTGGAACTATATGGCCTTCATTGTTGATCTAATTACAGTAGTCCATATTCCCTGTCTCTTTCTTGACATGTTCGCAAAAAAGAAAAAAAAACTCCGTCCCCCTCATATATTTGGTCGTATCATGTCCCGTTGATGCTAAATATATGGGAGGGATGAGAAATGGATTGAGGAAGGGCTTGTGAGCCATTTCTGGTCTGATTTCTAGCCTACTGTCTTCGCTAATTTTTTTTCGTGTCTTTGTGTGTGTGAATGGGCTCAAACTTCTGCACCTCAAAAAAATATCACTGTTTAGTCCTTTGTGGATGGTACCCCGCTTTCGGTCACCACATATTCTTTCCATCATTTTTTCTGAAATTCACACCCAAAAAAACATGGCTGAAATCTGGCCAATACCAAAAATAAAAAACAAGCTGAGAACTATCAGAAATTCCAATCTTCAAACTCTGAAACCATCGAAGCTACCTCAGCTACCTGGCCATCTCCACCGCTACCTCGAGACTGTCGGCCGTACGGCGGGTGATCAGCACCACCTCGGCTTTTCGTTGCAACTCACCATAGGGGATTTAAGAGGGGAGATGGGAACATCTCACCATTTTTTTGGCCAGGACTCTCATACAATTGGGGTTGCAGTTGGGATAACTACTCGCAATTTAACCCTTACCATACCCTTATCCATATCAAGTTCCATTAGAATTGGGGATTTAAATCCATGCAAAATTGAAACTGCATGGGATGTTTGGTGGCTAAATTCATAAAAAAGGCACCGTTGTTAGGCTTGTAGCTGTATAATGGGGATATCATGGGGATATAATGAGACATACACCTTATGACCATCAATATGATAACATGCGGGTGTAATATTCTTATGGGTGCGATCATGCTGAAAGACATCCCCAGAAGTCGGGATATGACGTGCAAATGATCCAGGTAGTGCACCCGAGAATCACCGGGAGATGCAAAAGGCGGGTGATTTTGGGGGATCTGGGACAATCCATTTTGGGGGCGAATGACTATGGATACCCATATGTGATGTGTGTCTAGAATAAAAAAAGATTGAGATAAGGTGAGATGAGAGAAGACTAGATGAGATGAGAAAAGACTAGATGAGATGAGATGAGATGAGGTAGATCAATGGATCACATTTACACGACCACCAATCATCAACATCTATATTTAGCCCCCAATATGAAAGGTAAAATTTCAAAGTCTCCTTTCTGGGAGTCTCGATGGTTCTTTCCTTGCCCTTTTTGGGTTTCTCTGAGGGTACCCCTAAATCATCCATTTTCATAGGATTTTCCATTCAACCCACCATTCTGGGGATCCCCCATTTCTGGAAACCCCTTTTTGGGTTATCTGAAAGAGGGTACCTCTAAGAATTTCACCAATCGTTTTCCACAACACAAACACCAGGCAAAAAAAACCTGATGCTGGGCCACCCAGACTGGTAGACGGGCCTTGTCCCTCCGCGAGGATTCCAGAGATGGCATCCACCTGGAATTTTGCATCATGAAATTCGATGAAAATGGGATATGTTTGGTGATCGAAAACGTAGAAATTCATGGGATTTGTGTCACCTAGCTCTGAAATGTCAGAAATCGCCCGTAGCCCACGGCGCACCCCGTGCGCAGCGCAGCAGCTGGCGTCACTTTGTCCAGGAAGCTGCGAGGATTTGCCATCAACACCTCGAGCGTCATTGCCATCTGTGGTGGTTATTTTATGGTTTTCATTGGCTTTAATATTTGCCAATAGGGTTTTAGATATATGGTGATATCAGGCATCAGTCTAATGGTTGCAAAAGAAATGCGCAACTTGGATTCACATTGGAATAATTGCCGGTTGGTTCATAGAGAGTTGAATGTGGTAAACCCAACAATAAAACTATTCTCATTGCTGGTTTAGTTTGTACCCCATCCAGGTCCAGTAAGTCGTCAGGGTGGTTTATGTTTTTGGTTTCACCGCAGAAAAAGTGTTAAAATCCCCACCTGAAAAGGTGGTTGAAGCAGCTGCTCCTGATGTAAGACTGCGTTATGATAATGACATGGCTATGAGTCAAACCCTGGTACCCTAGGTAAACTAAAATAAGTGGTCTATGGATGGTTATTTCCCCAAATATGGTAATGATAGGTTTTGACCGATCCCCATATTATTGTGTTGGGGTCAGACGTGTTCGCTGCTCCTTTTTCAGCATCTACGGCTTCCCGTCAATTTGTAGGCTGGCGATCTTTCTCCCTGCAGTATGGTCTGCGCGTTTCTCCAACTTTGGACCAAAGATACTGCCAGATCTTGCCCTGAGAGCAGAGTAAATCCGATGAAATTGCAACATGTTGAACTCCCCAAAGTCCCATGGTTTATCATCATGTTCACCAGGAAAATTGCTGTAGATTCCTGGTCCCACACCATGTTTTATGCCAGATTCCCTCATAAAATACGATGCCTGGCACGAATCCAATGGGGGCCCCCCACGGAGCCAACGGGGGGAACGCCATCTTGGAGCTCCACCCTGGCAAGCTTATGGCAGTTGAATGGGGAAAATGATGAGAAACTAGGGGGATGGAATGGGAGTATCCCAATTCATGGAGAAACCCATACGAATCGCTGAAAAGTCATACCAAAAGGAAGGTTTAAAGAATGTCTTGCGATGAAAACACTGCTGAAGTTGCGAGGCAAATATCCATCCATGTGGGGTCCTTTGTGGCCATTGACTACGACACGCTTCCTGCCTCTCCACTGTCCACTCATCACCTCAGAAACTCACTGAAGCTCACAAGGAATGGCAAGATTCTGTACGCAAAAAAAACTGGGTGGTAAAAACACCAAATGACCAAGCTCTTACCCTCCCCAAAGACCCTGCCAAACAAGGGGCTGGAAAACTAGTTTCCAACAGATTGACTGTTTTCAGGGTATATGTGAAATTGTGGGTCTTTTTAGCCCTATAAAAATTCTGGAAAAATATGGAATGGGTCCAGACTGTGTACCCAAAAATGGAACGGTTCAGGTGTGGAAGACAGTCCAAAATTGGTTTCCTCCCTTGGCCCTGAGCTTTATCCAGGCCCTTTTTGCTCTTAGCAAAATCCTGAGGCTGTGGGTCACAATGTTTGTTGCTTAAATCCCTAGTCCTGTTGGTCAAATGCACAGTGAATCCGCAACTTTGTTTGGTTCATGTTGGTAAAACAACAATAAACCATCCCCAATTTCACCACAAAAATGGGTGGTATAAACCATTCCCAAATGGGTGGTTTATGCTTGTTTTACCCACATTACAGACCCCAAATTTCAACATGGAACTTCAGCTCTGGAAGATGATTTTCGATCCCATACTCCCCGAGGGCCCAGCTTTGGCGGAACAAGGGCGGAGTGGCGGAGAGCCCCTCCTCCTGACAAAAAGAACAGGAACAGATCTCACAACCAACAGTGGTCTCGGAATGTGTTTGTATACATATGTGTATGATATGTAATGTATATATATATATTATACATATATATATATATATTATACATATATATATATATATATATATTATACATATACATGTATATATATATATACATATCATACATATATATATATATATATCTTATACATACATACTGTAGATGGATAGATACATACACAGATTATCACATGTATGTGTTTGATCTTGCGTATTTACATGTGTAGACATATCCCTTGAAGATATGGAGTATGTGTATTGGAAGAGGGCATTGAATTGTACATAACTATATCTTTTTGCATGATTATGTACATATGCATGTACATGAATATCTCAAGACATAGGCAAAAAAAATATGGGATTATTAAATAAAGCAAAAAAACAAAACAAACATCACCACTCTATCATCTGGTTAAAAATGTCAAATTCACCCAACAAAAAACAACATCTGGGTCGAGATGAGGATGGGTCAATAGCTGCAATATGCTGCAATACCATTTTTGAAGGATTACTTGAACATCCATTTGCCAGCTATTTGGGTTTGTCTGAAGATAGGGTGCCTCTAAATCCACTGCTTCAGCACCATTATCCCTTTTGAAATGGCTATTTGAGGGATGTACCCCATGTTTAGACACACTCAAATATCAGATTGTTGGTCCCATTATATAAGATTCGCATCATCTTCCTATGATTCTTTGTTTATACCTCCATTTGTCCATTATTCATGGCTTGAATCCCAATAGAATCCCCGATTCTGGACTTCACCGGGGATCCGCAACCAATCCGCAACGGATCCTGCAATTCCTTCTGCTTCAGGCGTTCGGTCGCGCGACGCAGCTCCTGTTGCGATCCGCTGTTTGTGAAACATGGGATCTGTTGATCATCCATGGAAAAACCATGTATATGTGGTCACATGTGCATATATATATATATATACACATATATATGTATATATACATATATACATATATGTATGTATATGTCTGTATGTATATATATATATATATACATATGCATAATAGCACATGTACATATATATATATATACACATATGTTTCATAATACTATATATATATACACACACATGACCGCACATGACATAACATAACATGACAGAACATGACATGACAGAACAGAACAGAATAGAACATTACACTACAAAAATCGTATATGTGTATAACCTGGTAGATAACTTCAAACACACAGGCGATTGTTTTTGACAATAGGACTCCGGGTCATCCACCAGAAAATTGTACAATGCCCTGCATGTTTGTTGCCTCAGGAGGTTACCCTCAAGCAATATAACATGGCTACAGCAAATTACCCATTTGTAGATGATTTTGCTTATTCAAAATGGTGCTTTTCCATAGCAAACCGTTGGATTACCGGAGGATGATAGTCAGTAAATAGTCCCATCGAAATAACAAAAGATTCTGTTGCGCTAAACTACACGCATCCAGCTTCCACCAGCTTTCTAATTCTTGGGGTGTCCCCAGAATGAATGGCAAAATATTGCAATCGGTTGACCCAGAACTGTTGCTTGAAGCTAATTATCTCCGGTTCTCTCTAATTATAGTATAATGGCAATCTATAAATATCCGATTTTATAAATACAAACAATATACATATATTACTGGGAATGATCTCCAATCATGGGATATATCATCCCCAGTATTTCCATATCCCATGATATCTCCATGATATCCCCACAGTTAAGTCCCCCACGATTCCCACGTTGCCTGGTCCCAATCCGTGCCACCGTTCTCCGCCGAATCCTTCGGGCTGGAATTCTCAGATTTGGTGGTGTAACCTTGTCACCATGCAAAGCTAGCCCTCACAGATTGAATCATGATAGTACTACGAGTAATAGAAAGAATGCTAATAAGAACAATAACAATACCAACACTACTAATGAGATTAAAACTGATGACACTAACAATAATAAGAATATGATGATGTCATATAGTTCTTGTAATAACACCGGATAATAATAATGATGATAATAATATTATGAGAGTGCGTCCCTGGTAGGCATTGGGGAAGGTTTGTTTTTGGTTTTTGTGTTTTTTTTTGCATTTTTTTTGCAACCTTGGTTTGCATATTTTTTATATGGCAGGTTCATTTTGCATTTTGAATTTGCATTTTTTTTGCAAATTAGAGGTGCGCCTCGAAAATGAAGGATTCATTTTTGCAAATATTTTGCATTTCATTTCCGGGCAGAACCTCTGGGAAAATTGGAAAAATTGCAAAAAACACTAGGAAATTTGCGAAAAAATTGCAAAATATATATTTGCAAAATATTTGCAAAATATTTGCAAAACAAGCAAAAACGACAGCAAAACTCGAAAAAAACAATGTTTTTGGCATTTTTTGCATGTTTTGCAAATATTTTGCAATTTTTTGCATTTTTTTGCAAATATTTTGCAAAATTTTTGCAAATATTTTGCACATATTTTGCAAAAATTTTGCAAATTGTCATTTCCGGGCAGAACCTCTGAGAAAGCTGGAAAAATTGCAATAAACACTAGGAAATTTGCAAAATATTTGCAAAATATTTGCAAAATATGTGCAAAATATGTGCAAAAACGACAGCAAAACTCAAAAAAAAACAATTTTTTTTTGCATGTTTTGCATTTTTTGCATTTTTTTTTGCATTTTTCAAACATTTTGCAAATATTTTGCAAAATTTTTGCAAATATTTTACAATTTTTTTGCACATTGTCATTTCCGGGCCGAACCTCTGGGAAAGCTGGAAAAATTGCAAAAAACACTAGGAAATTTGCGAAATATTTGCAAAAAAAATGCAAAATATTTGCAAAATATTTGCAAAACAAGCAAAAACGACAACAAAACTCAAAAAAAACAATGTTTTTTGCATTGTTTGCAAATATTTTGCATTTTTCAAACATTTTGCAAATATTTTGCAAAAATTTTGCAAATATGTTGCAATTTTTTTGCAAATATTTTGCATTTTTTTTGCAAATTGTCATTTCCGGGCAGAACCTCTGGGAAAGCTGGAAAAAATGCAAAAAACACTAGGAAATTTGCGAAAAAAATGCAAAATATTTGCAAACTATTTCCAAAATATTTGCAAATATGCAAAAGCGACAGCAAAGCTCGAAAAAAAAAAACATTTTTTTTTGCATTTTTTGCAAATATGTTGCATTTTTTTGCAACTATTTTGCAATTGTTTGCAAATATTTTGCAAATATTTTGCAAGCAGGAAAATGGTTGCATTTTTTTCGCATTTTTTTTGCAAATGGAAAATGCAAATTTCTCACAAAATAATTGCAAAAACCATTCACTTTTTTTGCAAATTTTTTGCAAATAGTTTACAAATTTGTTGCACATTGTCATTTCCGGGCCGAACCTCTGGGAAAGCTGGAAAAATTGCAAAAAACACTAGGAAATTTGCGAAATATTTGCAAAATATTTGCAAAAAAAATGCAAAATATTTGCAAAATATTTGCAAAATATTTGCAAAACAAGCAAAAACGACAACAAAACTCAAAAAAAACAATGTTTTTTGCATTTTTTGCAAATATTTTGCATTTTTCAAACATTTTGCAAATATGTTGCAAAATTTTTGCAAATATGTTGCAATTTTTTTGCAAATATTTTGCAATTTTTTTGCAAATTGTCATTTCCGGGCAGAACCTCTGGGAAAGCTGGAAAAAATGCAAAAAACACTAGGAAATTTGCGAAAAAATTGCAAAATATTTGCAAACTATTTCCAAAATATTTGCAAATATGCAAAAGCGACAGCAAAGCTCGAAAAAAAAAAACAATTTGTTTTGCATTTTTTGCAAATATGTTGCATTTTTTTGCAACTGCAAATATTTTGCAAGCAGGAAAATGGTTGCATTTTTTTCGCATTTTTTTTGCAAATGGAAAATGCAAATTTCTCACAAAATAAATGCAAAAACCATTCACTTTTAACATCCCAGTCTCTACCAAACAAATTCTCATAATAATAATAACAATAGCAACAAGAAGCTACTGATAACATAGTATACTGATATATATATATATAGTTGATAGTATCCTTATTACTACAACTAAAACTAGAACAGCAACTAAAACTATAGTTATAACTATATTATATCTAAACTATAACTATGACATAGTAGCAAACAATAATCGCTAGTTTACAAAAATACAGCCCACTAATCAGATCTTAAACATTCACGCGGGAATATCTGCAAACAGCTTGTCCAACTCATACACAAACTCCCTTGTATTTCCCACCTTAAGGCGGACCCACATTTTGGCATGGGTCACATCCTCCTATCCAATATGCATGGGTGGATGAACATCCACACTTCAGACAGGGCAGTTGGATTGTTTCGGTGTGTGTCAAAAGCTATCAACCCCCAAAGTGGATGGTTTCAGATCCCAAAAAAAAATTGTTTGCTGATAGCCTATGTTTGACCCCCCGTAGCCCAAACTTGCGCTCTGCCAGACCCAACCTCAGGGAGCGCAGCTCGGCTGATTCGGAAAGCCTCGAAGAAAGATTCGGTCTGTGGAAGCCAACAGCAAAAAACAAAGGTGCAACCAAAAAAATACAAATGATGGTTCTATGAATTTCAGAACAGGCAACTTTACGTTGTGTCATGCCAAACAAAAATATGACAGATGAGCTGGGTGTGGGTCAATTGTTGTTTTCTTAGTGAACAGAAATGTTGTCAATATCACTAGTATGCAGTGGGATGTGGAGGCCATTAATAGAATGTAGCCACATCTTTCTCATCCTCTCATCCTACACAAAATGGTGAACCCACAAATGGCCATTTTGAATGGGGGAAACTGATGAATCTAAACCATGGGATGGAACGGGGAAAAAAAACGTTTTGAGACAAGCTTCCGAGCCACCAACAAGCAAGCAACAAGTATCCTTCCAGAAACCATCAACATGGGACTGTCTCAAATTGTGAAAACCCACCATCAACGTACAGTTCATCAGTGTATCATCATTTTGCCTGCTTAAATGAAAATAAATTGGGAGCGCATCCTCATTTTGAGACAAATCAACGAGTTTTTCCCGCCAGAAACCATCAGTACCACATAGCACTGCCCACAGCCCCTTCTGAGCTCCATTCTCTGGCGCGGCCAATGTTTGACAACCAGACTCTCCCATTGCAGTGAAAAAGCCTGAATTCGATGGGTTTCAAAGGAACCCCCCTTGGAACGCTTGACAAAACAAAAAACATGGACTGTTCTTTCGGGACCAAATGTTTGGTTGAATGATTGTGGATGCAACAAACCTTTCTCAAGCCCAGAACTCAACAGCGACTGCGTCGCAACAACGTTGCTGGGGTCGTCATCTTTTCGGATCTGAAACCATTGGGCTGTGTATAAAACTGAGGGATAAACCAAGTGGCCATTTTTTAACAGGGACAATTGATCATATTTGAAGAAAAATAATCAACTAGTGCATGTACGGGTACCTTTTTTGTTCAAACAAAACCATTTTTTTAATGGTGGACCAATAATTTTGACCCATGCCCAACGATCAACCACAGTTCAATGTCACAACTCTGGCAAATATGCACTTGTTGTGCAAAGGTCTTTGACAAATGAGTGCATCCGAACACTCAATATGTCACCCCAAGAGCAAGAAACACCTTGATTGCTTCTTTGGCAGGTAAGACGTCTGTCCGGTTAAGTGGGATTGCCCTGAAGCGATAATTCGTATGCAATTTAGGGTGCCGTGCCACTTGCAACTGGAATACATACGTGTATTACATGCCCATAATGGATATTTAAGGCATACTTTGTATTGAATGTACATACACACATTATCATTATGGGATGTGATATATATGATATATATATATATATTTCAAATTTCTATACATTTATGATCTATCTATCTATCTATCTATCTATCTATCTATCTATCTATCTATATATATATATAGATACATCACTGTTGTTTGCCACTTGGCATTGGGACGCACATCCCAATGGCAGTTTTCATCCGCCAAGTCTCGCCAGCAAGACTAGGCCTGCGCCCAGTCTTCGGCGCGTCCGAACCTCGGGTGAGTGGCGGCGGCGGGTCATAAACTGACCATGTGGGGATGGGCTATACCACGGCCAAATGATGATTTTGAGGATGGTTCATTGTTGGGTTTACCACATTCTAATGATAGATTTGCAATAAATGTATGATAGGTTTATACTAGGGATTAAAATAGGTATATAATATGTTTTTGATAGGTTTTGTAAGAAGGTTTCAATGGGTTGATAATGATGTTATAAAAAGTGTGTCATAGTGGGTTATAATGGGTAGCGGTCAGTGATGGTTATCATGGGTTGTAATGGGTTATAATCGGTTGCAATGGGTTATAATGGGTTACAATGGGATATGGGTTATAATGGATTGCAATGGGAATATAATGGGTTATAGTGGTTACAAATGATATGTGGATTTGTTTCAAAATTGTTTTGTATGGGTATGGGCCGGTGTGGGTGTTTGAATAATACAGCTTTACGTAGAGATGCACATGACCACACTGGGAATATTGGTAAGTATATTGGTTTGCGGAAAAAAAACAACAACATATTAATATGGGGATTTGGCCCTATAATTTGGAGTAGAAACCTTTTTCTGTAATTTTCACAAGAAAAATGATCGTCAACAGCGGGATTTTGCAGGTGCCCGATTTTTTGACAAAATCAAACATGGAAATCTTCAACTGATGGATCCAAAACAAGTCCCTTTTTGCGCCAAAATCTCTTGGGGGGGTGTTGCAGTTTTGAAAAACACCCACTCCGAAAATATGCGCAAAAATTGGCCTTGCACACAGGGTGTGCTTCAAAACATACAAATGGTTCGGTTTTGTCTGGTGGATCAAACCAATTGAGTCCTGGCACATCGTTGGACAAGGCCATGTGATTTTCATGGCGCAGTTTCACATTCAGGCGCATGCCACTTTGGCATCTCGATGGTGAAATATGGGTAACGCACCTTGCAACAGTACAAAATTACAACAAATTGTTGCGATTTGTTTGGAAACAAAATTGGCGTTTCCACGACCTCAATGGTTGACAAATGTGGTTTGGCTTGTTTGGCAATCCAACGATTCTCTTTGAGGGCGGTCCAAAATTTAGAATGCGGAAAACCTGAATGCACAAATAGTCGTCTATCCGAATTGCAAGTGGTGATCGAGTTGTTTCTTGTCGTTTGGTGGAAACCAACAAGAAATCTGAGCCATGCAAAGCTTCGGTCGGCAAACATAATGACAAGTCCCAATGATTGATTGTTTAAAAATTCAACACGATTCCACATTTTTCCACTCGTATCGAAAACACCTGTACTTGCAAAAGTTGATGTTGGCCATGCAACAATTGAAACCGGTATTGCATCCTCAATTTTCATACAAAAAAAATGATTACAGTACTTTGATCTGCGACTTTCATGCACACACACACACACAATTTTGGTGTACACCCAGCACATATTGTCAATGTAGTGTAAAATTTGTCAACTTTCACCTTGGGATACCCATAAATCGTTTTTGACGCCGCATGGGTTGGGGAGCTAATGAAATTGTGAAAAACGTACATGGACTTGACTGGATTAAGAACGTCCATGTTTCAAAATTTTGATACCAAAGTAACGTTTGATTGGGTTTTATCGTGATTCACGCGCTTATTGCTGCAACTCCAATACCTTACAGTTTGTGAAAATGGTACATGTTTTTCCTTTTTGTGTTTCATTTATTTATGTTGATTTTCGGCGAGTTCCAAAAAACGAAGAACATTCACATTAGCACAAGTCAATTTTGAGTTATTAAGCCGTTCTGTGCAGTTTTGTCATGTTGGATTTTGTAGCGACCATTTTGTCTGTCGGAACTGACCGAACCGCCGCATCAATGATGTGTCCAAACGCAATTCAACAAACACCGTAATTGTGCAAGTGAAGCTGAACACCAAGCACCGTAGCATTAAACATACGTGCCATTGCAACTGCACATCAAGCAGCGTGGCATCAAGTAAGTGCGCAAATGCAGGTGAACATCTAGCAGCTAGTGCAAATGCAAATGGATGCTTTAGCCACCCCTCCTCATCGCAACCCCATAGCGCAGCAGCAGAGTGCAAATGCGAACAATCCATATGCATGATCCAAGGTTGTTTCGTGGTCAGGGTGGTCTGGACACTTTTCCGCCTTTGTGAAACATTGTGTTTGTTTCCATGATGTGAAACTGTTGTGACTGCGCCTATGTGCCGGCCAGGGTTAGTTAACCCGCTACAGGGTCGGAAAATTGGCCGTGAATCAATATGACCCCCTAAACAAAAAAACGAAAACAAAAGGACTGATCGAATCCACGAATGCATTTGTTAAATGAATGATAGATAGACACAAAAAACAAACACTGAAGATATGTTGAACACCATACTTAGCTTGCATTCTTCACTCTGCATTCTGCATTCCTCACTCCACGCGTTACACCGAACAAAGCCCAACGCGAAACCGCACAATCAAACACATGCTGTAGCAGCAAGCCTCTCACACTCCAGGCTGTGCGCTTCATACGGAACATGACACGCTCTGCACTTTAGATTCCTCACTCTGCACAGCACATTCCACAGTCCACATTCACTCGTCACACTACTCACTGGTTAAACTACACTTGCCACATTTTGTTTCACACTCCACACTCTCCACACTCCACACTCTGCACACTCCACACTCTCCACTCTCCACGCCAAACTCCACACCCCATGCTCTTTTATCTAAAAAATGCGCTCCACACTGCTCAACACTACTGCGTACCACAAATTTTGCGCAAAGAATTTCCCAGTCCTCCTTCGTAGCACAAAGTTTCCACAAACCACTTCCCAGCACCACTTTGCATTACAGAGTTTTGAAACACAAAATTCGCACGAAACACTTTCCAGTGCTACTTTGTACTACGAAGTGTCCACAAAATACTTCTTAGAACTACTTCGTAACCCAAATCTCGCACAAAGGACTTCCCAGTGCTACTTTGATATACTACAAATTTTGCACCAAGGACTTCCCAATACTGTTGAGTTCTACATACTACATCCCAAAAATACTTTGTACTACAAGTTTTCACCAAGTACCCCCCAGTACTACTTTGTTCCACAAGCCTTGCGCAAAGTACTTACCAGTACTAGTTAGTACTACAAACCATCCACAAGGTACCTCCTAGCACTACTTCGTAGCCCAAATCTTGGCAAGACTTCCCAGCACTACTTCGTACTACCAAGTTTGTGCAAAGCCCCTCCCACTACAATCCAAGCCACACTCCCCACTCCACACTTCCCCACACTTCTCCGCACTGTTCCACACTTGTTCACGCTTCCCCGCACTTCCACTCCGCACTCCACACTTCACACTCCACACTCCACACGTTTTCAAACTAAACTCCACACTCCACACTTCACACTCTCCGCTACACACTACACACTCCACACTCCAGACTTCACACTCTCCACTCCACTTTCCACACTCCACACGTCACAATCCACGCACTCCACATTTCACACTCCACACTTCACACTTCACACTCCACACTACACACTCCACACTCCACACTAGACTCGCGACACTTCACACCCCAAGTTCAAGCTCTGTCTCTGTCTGCGTCAAAAGCGACAAGAGGGCAATGAATTGTGGCCTGGCGGGGGGATCTGCAAGCACCTCTCATCTAGGTTCAACACAAACCCGGGGGTTGAACCCGCTGTTCTGTGCCGAAAAATCAAAATGTTGCTAGGGGACCGCAACCTGTTGAAGAAAATAAAATGTAGGATTCCGTTCCTTAGAGCAAAAAAGGGCCTTAGAAACATCAGCCGCAAATTGAATATTTTGCAACGAAGCCTCCAGCGCCGGCGGAGCCGTCAAATTCAAAAATTTCGACCACAAAAGACGCATTCCACGGCCGGCTTGGTTTCCAGGCTGTGAATGATCTAAGGGGCATTTTTTAATTTTTTGTTTCCATGCGTTGAGTAGCTCCAAGGCCCAGCCACTGTAATTCAAACGATCTAAGAAGGTATGATTGGCGGCGGATGTCTTTGACGTTTGTCCAACCCTATGCGAAAATCCGACCATTGGCAAACCGCGTTGACCACCAACAGCAAAACACGGATACTGAAGCAAAACAAAAAGTTGTGAATCAGGCCTCGAGGCAAGCCTTGGAAGGGCTTGAGGCTATGGATATTTGAGTAAAACAGACAGTTGTGAAACATGAAGCAGCCTCCAGGCAGGCCTCGAAGCAGTCTCGTGGAGGGCAGCCGGCTACTTAAGCCCCTT